>RJWM01015026.1:0-48931 GCA_004363535.1 Dasyprocta punctata
AAGAGACTGGAGAATCTCCAATTGCCATTACTGGCTTTTGTCCCTACTATCTTTCTCTCTGTGGATGCATAAAACATTTTTCTCCATGAAACTAGAAAGTCTGTAATATAGTTCCTGTAATTCAACTTGTGGTTCCCCTCTAGTTGTTATCTGGTCCACAGTATATGTTCTATCTTTAATCTCTGAAATAATTTGAGGATATTCTATAAAAATGAGTATAAAACTAGGAGGATAATCCCACATCAATAAACTCTTCTAAATTCTACATATGCCTTTCTTCACATGTAAAATAAATAACAAATGTTAGGCACATTCAATTGGTTAAAAAAAGGAACTTTGATACCCAAACTAATTTTTTAAGCAGATTTTCTTCCTGATGAACTGTATCTTTCACCTTATTTATGAAATGTTTTCCAGAAGTATGCATCAGATGATATCTTGGATAAACATGGGAGCAGACTATTTTTAAGGCACTATTATTTCTACATATTTATATCATGGATAAGTTTCACTCAGTAGTTTAGATCATATATAACTGTGGTTAACTTTCACCTGAAAAATAGTTTCTTTATCTAGATTTGCTTTGGTCATGGTTTTCAGTTAGAAAATGAGTTACAATTAAATTCTGAGCAGAGTTGTCCCATATTATACTAATTTTAGATAGTACACAGGACCAGTCTCAGAATGGAGTATGTGCAAACACCGTATTATTTACAGCAAACTAAATATAATGCCTTGATTTGGCACTGCCTGCTTGATATTTTTCTTGAAAACTGCTACATATGTTTGTTTTGAGTTTCTGCAAAATAGCAAGATTGTTAAATATCTTTCATGTCCATTTTTTTAACACAAGGAAGAAATTATAGATTACCTTAGCTTAACTTTTGTATATCAGTTCAATGAATACTAAATCACAGGAAGAAAATATAAATAATGTTAAAATTACATTGAAACATTACTCTTGTAACAGCACATGTATTGCGATTGTAACTCGTCAATATTCAGATTTATACCTAAACTCAGCACTACCCACACTAAAGTAATTCAGCTGAATTATATGTAGAACACAGTAAGATTGTAATTATGTGGGGACTGATTATCTGGGTTGTCATTTATTCAAGGCTTTTGCTTTCCTTGTCTTCTTCCTTCTGTCCACCTTTTGGGCAGTTATCACCTTGTTAGTATTTCTACTCTCTGCTTGTTAGTGAGATTGGCAGGAAAAGGAAAAAGGTGTGAAACTTAAATCAGTAGATATTATTGCTTATAAGAATCTCCCATACAAAATTGGTAGAGGAGTTTGAAACTAGTAACTAAAAAATAATGCTGGGTTACATGTTTTAAACTTATTCTTATTTATCTAGAGATTTATTAAGATGCAAACTTTAAAAGGAGCAGAAAATTATTTATGATGGAACTTTCTGAGAAATTAATTCTAGACAGAAGCTTTCTGAAGAACTGTATATGTTAGTTAACTTTAGAAATTCAAATCTTTGTTATTCACACAATTATATTAGGAAAATTATAATTTACTTCTTAAGAGAATTATTTAAACACAAAATAAATTAAACATTTACAAAATACACTTGTTGCCTCTCCTTAATTTGGAAACAGAATAAATCTGAAGGTGAATGTTTCATTTTTTATCATTTTTAGGTATCACAGTACATTACATATAATTTTATATACTACAGTCTCTTATTTATTTTAAAATTTCTCCTTTCAGTAAATCTGGATGTATTTGAAAATATTTCTTAGTATCAATTTTGAAAAAATATCACATTCACCTGATCTGAAGCACATTTTATTTGTTCATACTTATCAGATTTTAAAACTTCATGAGACCATTTATTTTTAAACTCTTATGTATAAAATGTTCATTGAACATTAAGTTCATGTATAATACACAGTAGACTTTGGATGTCACAGAATAAATAAATTAGATGTTGTTTTTCAGTCTAATTGCAAAGATTATATGTTAATCAAATAATGTCATGAAGTCTTCTGCACCTCTTATTCAACGTGTGTCCAACCACAGAAGATTGTAAAGGACAAAAAAATTAATAATAAAAGCATTCGAGTTTATTACACATTTCCAAATTCAGTAGAATTCTAGTGGACTCAGTGATTAAGACCTTCTATTCTTACTCTGAGTGCATTACTAAAATTCCTGAATATTACCATATGCATGCCTGATTTTGTATATTTGTCCCCTTTCACCTCATTTGTTTCTCTCTTTTGTCTTTGCTGATGACCCCTGTTAGCTCCACTCTCTGTTCCTTCCTTTAAATCTCCCAAAACACTTCTTTTAAGGTCCAAATTTGGTTTGAATGTTCATGGCATCATATTATTGAAGTAGTTTATTGCTTTAAGCTTCCTTATCTTGTGTTACATAGGGTCTCTGTTGTATAGCTGGCAAGAAAAATTTAACTTTGATTTCTGTGATAAAAAGCATTAGTGAACTATATTATGCTTTCCATTATAATACAAATTGGTAGCTAAATATAAACAAAACTTATTTTTAATATTGTCTATCATGATGAGTGGTAGGTGGTCAGATAGAATAAATTCAGAATGGCAAAGACTGTCATCTTTGGTGCCTGGTACCTGACAGGAACATATTTGTTAGGGTTAGAGTAACTTAAATTTAGAAAAGAAAATTTATGACATGAAAAATGTGCCATTTCTGTTATTGAAACTGAAAATATTCACATGACTGGACGTTCTCATTTCTGAATGACAACTCTTAAACTATTGGCCACTGAAGAGTTAAAAAAAAAAAACTCAAGATCACCCTCAACATTTTCCAAAATCAACAGTAAATTTGGGAAATTCCTTAGACTGCCATAAGTTTTCACAAATTACTACAAGGACTTTCAAAACTCACTGAAAGCTATTCTACACATAGTTATGATTTATTACACAGAAAAGGTTTAATCAGTCAAGCAGTATAAGGGAGGAGAAGAGGTTTGTTCTTGCCCCTTTAACTCTGGCTGCTTTTGCTCAGCTGCTGTCTTGAAGTGTTGCCCCTGTGCCATGCCACCCTGCCTTGGAGTCAGCTGATTATGGACTGAAACATCCAAAAACTGTAAGATAAATAAACCTTTCCTTCCCTAGTTTTGTGTGTCAGGTGTTTTGTCTCAGCAACGAGTGAAAAGTAACCAAGACAGTTCCCATAAAGTTAAGGTTTAGAAGATAATGGTCACATTAGTAAATTATATTTACATAGCCCTAAAAACTGAACTTCTTAATCTAACCTAAGAAATGATCCCATATGCAAAGATAATTATAATATAAAACTACCAGTCACTTTTTATTTATCTAATAAAAGAAAATGTAGAAACTACAATTCTATGCTGTTTCCAAGACTCATTCCTCTAGAGCTTGTGTGGAAGTCAAAAAAAAAAAAAAAAAAAAAAAAAAAAAAAAAAAAAAAAAAAAGGTAAGGAAATTATTAGCCTTAACATTCATTTAAACAGTGCACTTTGAATTTCTAATTGAATTTTAAGAAAGTAATTGATTTTGAGTTTTCATGTTATTTAACAGGATAATTTGTTATTATGCTAAATTTCTCAACACAAACAAGTGTACCTTAACAAATAATGGTTCTTGTTTATTTAAGCAAGTAAAGATTGATAGTCTCTTTTTCTCTGTTTTCTTTGTACTATAACAGTCAATCATATGCCCTGAGATCTTTCAATATAGATAAATAGATATGCCCTTCTTCCACTTATCCTTAATCTCATCCTGTCACATTGCATTAATTTTTATTTTTTAACACTTCTTTTTCTTTTTAAATAGATTTTAACTTTTTTTAAATTTCCTTTTTGTAATTATGAAATCAATCTCTAAAGTTTGCTGAGATATTTATTGTATTTAAAGAAGGGCAGAAAAAAATTAGAAAGTTAAATAGCCTTCAGTTGAGTAATACTTATAAAATAAGTAAGGTACTATTATGAAAAATACAAAATTGTGCATAAAGTTCAACTTTACATTTCTTAATGGAATTTTTGTACTTTATCATTATGAAGATCAAGTGTCATAATACTGGTTATTAAGAAAACAAATCACATTAGAAATTAAAACAGTATTATAGAGTATGAACTCACATCACATATTTGTAAAACATTACAAATACTCTGTTCCAGATGTGATGCATTTTAACTTTTTACATTTTCCCAACATAATTACCATGGAGACACTTATAGGGGAGAGAAAAAAATAAATATTAAAAATACTACTATAATGCTGAGTGTGGCATTGCACATCTGTAATCCAGGCATTTGAGAGACTGAGATAAGAGTAACCCTGAGAGTTTGAGGCCAGCCTGGGCTACAGCCTCGGATACATAGCAAGACAGTGTGTCAAAAGAAACAATTCCTCTCCTTCAAAAAATTGACTATTTTTTAAGCCGGGCATGGTGGCGCACGCCTTTAATCCCAGCACTGGGGAGGCTGAGGTAGGCGGAGCGTTGCGAGTTCGAGGCCGGCTTGGGCTACAACGCGAGCTCAAGGCCGGCCTGAGCTAGATAGTGTGACCCTGCCTCAAAAAAAAAACTAGGGCTGGGAGTTTGGCTCAGCAGCTTAAGCGCCTGTCTGGCAGGCGCGAGGTTGTGAGTTCGATCCCTGGTGTGGCCAAAAAAAAAAAAAAAAAGAAAAAACTGACTATTTTTCAGAGGTTTTGATTATGCTAAAGCAGTTTGTAAAAAAACTGCTTTGTGAATCTATACGATAATTTATCATTTTTAAATTCTAAATACCTGTGAAATATTTTTTTCATTTCATCAGTTACACAGCTTTATGACCTGCCTTCTGGATCCATGTTTGTTATGTCACACAAAAACAATTATATAGTAATAAAGAAACTATCGCTTCTCAGCCTTTTGGCTAAGATCAAGTGTAGTAATAAAGAAACTGTAAATATTATAAGAAATCACATTGTATTTGTATATCAATTGTGGTGCATTTTATTTGTGTTTTTCAAGTACCATTAGTTGAAGATATGGGAATAAGTGGTTGAGCTAATGAGAGAAAAAGAAAGATTTCTATTCAAGGCAGTAAAAAAAAATCTTGAACACTAATATCTATGGAACTGATGAAATGAAATTTACAGCGATGGAGAGAAGTCACCACATAGAAAAACTCGAAACAATTTTCAAAAGAGTAATAAATAGTCCTGTATCTCATCCTAAAACTACTGTACATATGTGAAAATCTCCACAACTAGTAGTTTTTAAATCAATTAACATTATGAAGATATGGCACAAATTATAAAGAGCACAACAAATATGAACAATAAACTGTCATATCATATGATACTAAAAGCCTATGAATAACACTTATTTCCTTATTTAAATTGCAAGCACTTTTATATGATATTTAGTTTAGATTTAAAAAGTTACTTCATAATAAACTGGTAATTTATCACTAATAAAATTTGGGCATTATTAAATTTTTAAAATCAGGCCTCAGCAGACCATACGTTACTTATTTGTTACATAAATGTGCCCGACTCGTCACTTTGGGTTGTATTAATTTTTTCTAGCCTTATAACCCATTGTCAAATATGAGAACTATTTTCAACCTGTGAAAAATTATAATTTGTAAACCTGTGAAAAATTGGTGCTGATGAAATGAAAAGACAAAATAAGCATACAGGTGACTTTATTTAATATGTTTACCTATTAAAGCATTAGGAAATACATTTTAAATGTCTTACATCAAAAGAAATTAAATTTTTGATCAAAATTCTTACCAACATATAAGTTTTTTGATTTTTGTTTCTGAGATTTTATTGCAAATACATTTTCCTCTTTTTTATTTCAAACTGCAGACTTTCATTTTTAGAGAACTTGCTCTATTTGCAATTGCTTAACATTGTTTTTGTTAGAAGGCATTCCTGAATGAAGATGAATAATTTTAAATCACGTTTTAGTGAATTGAGGGTTTGGAATTAAAAAGTCAATTTAGAAAGAGAAATGTGGGCCAAGCAACTTCCCTTGTGTTTTCTCCAACAAGTGCTCTGAAAGTGAGAATTCTCAGTTCTTTGAGGCAGAATTCATAAATGATTGAGCAAAGGCACAGAGATTTTATAAATACTAATGGACATTTTGCAAATATTGAACACAGTCTCAAAATTTTCCATAAAAAGTAAATGCATAATTTTATACAGAGTACTCACATGGCATTCAATAATTTGTTATCGCTGTAGGTGGTTGGCCACACTTAGCATAAGCAGTTAGTGAATATGAAGGCAAAAGAAGAAGTCTTTTTTGAATGACAACCTCCAAACTTAAGACGCATTTTACTGTTATGCTTTTGGTGTGAAAATAACTTTGTGAAAGGAAAGATGTACAAGAAATTCTTCTCCTAGGTTTAGTTATTGCCTTGACATCGAAAATTTTGTTAAATATTTTGAATTACAATTTTTTAAATATGCAAAAATTCATTTATTCTACTCCTGATTCATAAAAGTTTTATCATGGATTGATGTTTATACTCATTATGGATACAATTGTTTTTTTTATTTTAAAGAGAATAAAATAAAACAAAACAAATTGGAACAAAGCAAATCAGAACAGAACAATTCAAGTGACACAGGATTTCAAAACAAGACACCAGGAAATCAACAGTAGCTACCATAATGACTCTTGTTTTCTTTGAAATAGTTGTCCATATCTTCACACACAATGAATTCAAACAAAGCAAAATAGTATGGAAACAATCAAAACAAAAGAATGAAAGCATTACAAGACTTTAAAACTAGACAATAGGAAAATCAACAATGACTACCATAATGTCTCTTGTTCTCTTCAAAGTAGTTATTCATACCATCACACATAATAAAATCAATTCTTGTAAATTCTTTAGGAGAAGTTCTAGGCATTTATAAACCTATACTTGTATATCTATCTTTTCTGTATTAGAGGGAAAAACAAAACAAAAAAATACAAGAAAAACAATAAGCAAAAGAGACAAATAAATAATAATAACAAAGAACCGAAAACAGTAACAGTATTGGCTTTCACAATAAGGTCGTAGGAGCATAACAGAGGTTATTTTGCTTAGTTATCTTCAGAAGTGTTACTAAGATTACCAGATATAGACTTGCAAATTGTTCTTATCCTATGAATGTTAACTGTTTTGTTCCAAGAACTAATAGATTCAGTAGTACAATCATCCCAGCTAAATGGATACAAATTTTATATATTTATTTATATATTACTTTATATATATATGTACATATGCCTATAAGTTTATATACATATGTAAATCTATATCCATTTATATGTATGTGCTTACATATATTCATCTATGTCCATATATCTGTCATCTGTGTACATTTCCCTACTTCTCTAGCAGTTAGTTCTTTTCTTGATCCTATGTACAGTCACTGAGATGTAGCAGCATTTTTTAATTTTTTGGTCTTTGTGTTTCTTTGGAGTGAGGTACTAATAATCTGTCCTTTTTCTCCCTGAGTTTGAAACACAGCATGAATTTTGGACTTCTCTCAACTCTTCAGGATCATTGGGCTTAAACCTTAGAGAGAATGCCTTGGGAATATCTTTTGGCAGTGAAGCATGTAGGAAGTAGTTATATAGGGAATTTTGTAAATCTCAGGGTGAGCTAAAGGGAATGCCCAGAGCACTGACAAGGTCTTGGGTCTCTGATACTTTGTAGAGATGTGTGAAGCTACCAAATATGCCTTGACCTATCCACTTAAAGATTTAATTTTCATGAAACAATGTGTGATGTTATTTAAGGGAATTATCTTAATGCATTAAAAATTAAATTGTTCCTCCATATTCTTAATTGTGAAAGAAGTAATTTTAAATGTCAGAGATGCACACTAATTAATGAAATAATTTGTTAGAAAGGAAACAATTTGTTAGAATTCAGTGAGGATGGTGGCTATGTAGCAGTGAGGGATTTATGGAAGCATAAATTAATATTTACATATTTACATAAGCTGTGACCTAGGAACTTAAGAGAGAATCCAAATGTGGCAGATATGAGGAAGAACCAAGGAAGGAAAAGAAAGAGAGAGAAAGAATCTGCCTGCCAAAGAGAAATAAAAATAAATACGAAATAGCATCAAACATGACAAAAATAACTTCCTTGAGGAAATACTTTTAAAATTAGAAAATAAAAATATTTATTTAACTCAGAATTTTTTATTTGGCTAAATCATCCAACAAGTGTAAATGTAGAATTAAGACTTTTTAAAAATGTGAAACCAACTATTTTCTTGCAGAATTAATAAAAAAAAGAAAAATAAACAATAAGAAAGACACCAGATTTAAGGAAGAGTAGAAAAAGCACAATGCAAAGAAAAGGGAAGTTCAAATATCTGCTGTGGTCTAAATCTGAATGCCTACCAGGCCAGATTAGTTAAAAGTAGCAGCTGAGAGAAGATGAAGCATAAAAAATGTTATTGATAGATTAGCCAATGGGCTCCGTTTTGTAAAGGTATTGTTGGTCATTGAAAGTATCTACTGAAGCATTTTAAAAGTAAAATACATAGAATGCTAAAATAAATAAATAAATAAAAATGCAGTGCCAGTATGAATCCACTAGAAAAAGTCATTCTGAAAAAAACGTAATACTGTTTAAGAATGCTCACATTTACATTACAATAAAATATAAACATTGACTTACTTGAATATAAAGTTAATAGATTATTTTTAAAGTTACTTTGATATCTATTTTTTATCTGTTTCAAGTGATTTTATCATTAAACATATGTATATCAACATAACTAAATGCCTTTTGTACTTGTATATAAGATCATATACATGTATATACACACATAGATACATAAACACATACATGCACATGCCTACATTCATACATGAATGCCAAAGTGTACATATTTTTCTTGCTGTGACTGTTATAGTGGTTTTGTTTCAGCATTACTCAAAGGAGCTATCAGCTACTCTCTCAATTTGCAGAAATGGAAGGTCATTTTGAGTACAGATCTCTTCTGCCCTGGTCTGGGTCATTTGTATGACCCTTTTAGTTATGTAAATATGGGACAAGTACAAACTCTTTGTCCTGGGATTAGGGTGTAACAAGACACCCCCTCAAGAGATTTAGCTGGAACCATCTCTTTACAGAACTCAGATTTAGAGACTGAATCTATTTCCATAATGACTTTGGGGACTTTTGAGTAAAGATTTCAAGTAAGATATTGAAATGAGTTTATGAAACAAAATTTTTGCTGATGAAGACTAAACAGCTGATATACGCTTAAAACAAGAAACATAATAAAATCATTTGAAAGTGATTTTGGCCTAATGTACAGCTAATGCTAGAAATTCTTCCATATCACTTAAGAGAAATAATGACTAAATTTAAAACAAAACAAAACAAAACAAAACAAAAAAACCCAACCAAGAAAACATAAAGTAAAATAAATTCTAACCTTAGCATTGAGCATGGAATCACAATTGGGAGTTCTAAATTGTGGAGCAATACTATATTAGCAGTATTAGTAAATGTCACCCACTGATATGTATAAAACTCCAAAAACTTCCTTAGGTGGCTACAAGGAATCACTGCAGTAGTAAACCAATTATAACCCTGCTTTTTTCTTTTTTCTCAGTGAGAACAAGAATTGTGCCTCTCTACCATAAGTGAGCTAGAACGATAACTGCCCAGTCTGAGTTGGTTGCGATCTTAACAGATCAACTGTGAAATTATTGCTGAAACAGCACTCTAGGCTGTAGAAATTAATTGAAAATATTGAAGCTACATTTAAAAAAACAAAAATAAAAGTACAACTAGATGTATGTTCCAATTTGACAGTTAACATTTCATTATATACACATATAAAAACATATTTTTGTACATTCCCATGCCATTTACATCATTTCATTTTCTACAGCTTTAACAACCCAGATGTATAGCCATATCATAAATCTCTAAATCATAAATCTCTAGAATGTCATAGTCTCTAAAATGTCTTCCTTCAAACCATAGATTCTCTTATTTCTTTGTTTTGACAGTGGTTGAAACTTTAGGTTCTTTCTAATATTTAAAATAACAAATTTTTTTAACAAATATCTTTTTGTGAAGAGTCAGTAAATATTTTATGCTTTGGGTCTCTAAGCTCTCGGTATAACAATTCAGCCATAATAATTAAAAACAAAAATCACCTCAGCCTTCCATTGTAGCAAAAAAGCTGCCATAAATATTTGTAAATAACTAGTCATAGTTGTGTTTCAAGAAATTTTTGTTTTTAGTTTGTATGACAGTTTTTTTTTAATTTTAAAGAGGATAAAACCAAGGAAAATAAAACAAAATAAAACCAATCAAAAATAAGCCAGCATAAGTGATATAGGACTTCAAAACCTTATGAAACCAGCAGTAGTTATCATAATGCCTTTTGTTGTCTTCAAAATAGCCGCAGATACTTTCAGATATAGTAAAAATTGAACAGAACAGTGTTATAGCCTATAATTAACCAAAGCGCTGCTTTCCTGTTCTGTATGAGCCATTTCATGCCGAAGAGCCCCCTCCCCGAACCACTGTCTCTCCCTTGGCCTGCCTAAGTTTCTGTTTCTCGTAACTGCTCACATCCACCCAATATTCCGAGAATTGAGCAGTTACAATTTAAAGTTGCTTAAGTTAGATAGAGACAAGGACAGAGCTGACCCGAAACCTGGGTTCCGAGATAAAATCTCCCCTCTCATGACTAAGGAATCTACAGAATTTGCCTTTCCTAAACGTCTGTTACCCAAACCAGGAAACGCCCTCTGCCGCCCTTCTTTAGACCTCCCCATAGTCGCCTCCTCCAACAAATGTAAAGAGCCATTTAAACTAACCAATGCCATTTGCTTCTGAACCCGCGCTTGCAAAACCCTTCCTCCCTTTGTTCTGATGTTATATAAGCCTTTTCCAGGCACTGGCGGCTGCGCAGTCTCCAAAAATTGGCTTGTGGGGGCTGCGTTGCCGGGCCTGGCAATAAACACTCAGCTCCGAGATATTTCCATCGTTCCGTGAGTTTTTGTTCATCCTGGGGTCGTCTATATCAAACAGAATAGAATAGAAACAATAAAACCAAAACAGTGAATGCAATAAAGGACTTCAAAACAAGCAACTAGTAAATTCAAAATGGCTACCATAATATATCTTGTTATCTTTGAAATAGCTGCTCATGTCATCAGATTTAGCATAATCAAACAAAACAGAAGAGAGCAAAACCCAACCCAACAAAACAATGAAAATGAATATGATTTCCTGGCCAGGACTGCTTCCTGGTGAGGTCTGGATTTCTCCAACCCCTGCAGTCCGTGAATACCGCAAACTCAGGGAGAGAGGCTTGTGTGTAGCTGTCCCCACTCAGGCAGAGCCGGTGCATGGTGCTGGTTTCCAGGTGGGGATCACCTTCTGGTGAGGCCCCTGATTCTTTCTCCCTTCAGTCCCCAAGAAAATTTTATTTACGAAACTAGTGTCCAGTCTGGTCAGATTTTGAATGTTAATCATTGTTTGTAGGATTTAGAATACTATTACACAATTTTTTTTCATGTCTGAGAGTAGCATATATTACTTTCATCCATGTTCCACTGGTCACAAATCACTCCCCCACTGAGTTTAGGAAAGACTAGGGATTTGTTTTATTCCAAGAGTAGAAAATTGAGTACAAGTGCTCTAGACATTTTCTGTCAGAACTACTAAATTTAGCTGAAAATGTTTACTACAATATCATCCTATATATATTTGATATTTTTGATACTCTCTGGTGTTTGTGTATTAATTGGTTTTTAGTTTAAACTGATAGAAAATAATTAACACTAATTTTTTCCTAAGATGACAATCATGAATTGAAAGCAAATTTTATTTCACTCTATGTAAAATAATCTGAACTCAAGGCCTAAAATATTACTAAAAAAAAAAGAAAATCTACAAAAAATTTGGAAGATCTAAACTTAGAGTAAGGGAACATGAAAAGTTTTTCTTTATGACTAAAATTTTTTAGGGGAAAATGTCAAGAATGCTGGTTAACATTCTTACTGCCAAAAATAAAAGAAAAATGGAAATTTTTCCTTCCTGCGATCATTTATTATGGTTTAGATCTGAAATGTCTTAGAATATCTCCCAAATCCTTTTATGTCCAGAGGTGGGGCTTTGGGAAGATGATTAGATAAGAAGGCACTATAGCTAACTTTCTGCTAAGAGGTGGGTGTGACCTGAAAAGTTATAGCTACCACGCTGGCTTTTCCCTTGTCTCTCTGTTTCTTGATGGCCGTGATATGAGTAGCTTTCCTTGGTCAGACCCTTCCACCATGCAGTTTTATTCCTGGGAGCCAATAAACCATGGAATATACCATGAAGCAAAGTAAACCTCTTCTCCTTTAAGTTGTGTATGTCAGGTACTGTGTCTCAGCAACAACAGTAAAGTGATGAAGATGTCATTATTTTAATGTTTATTGCAATATTAACTAAGTCATTTCACCTGGGGACCACATTACATAAAGTGATGAGAAAGCTTGCATCTCACACAGAAAAAATTCTGATCCTCAGACCACCTCATACTTTCCTGTACACATCTGGATCCTGCATATTTTTATTTAGATCAAAAGATGTTGCTGCTTAAAAGAATGTGTGATATATTCTGAATAGCAGCTATAGATATCTGAGATCAATTCTAGTGAGGCAGCTTCTCTCAAAAATAAAACATCGAGTGAGAGCTTCTCACCAAGCACTCATTAAAAGGTAAACTTTCTTGGGCTGGAAGTCATGTCAATCACAGTTTTCTTGCAAACCCAAAGCTGCCTTTTTCTCTGTTAGAAGCTGTTATCATCTTCAAAGCCATATCAAAACAGTGTTTGTTCTGTACTTTGATTTCACCCACATGGTGAATTCAAAGAGGACTGGAGAGTGAAGAGAGACCATTTTAAATGTTTGAGTATTTGTCTTTCTGTATTTGTAAATGTTATTTAAGTAGTTTTTTTACATCTAATAAAATATCCTTTAAATGTTGTGGAATTTTTATTTTCATTGAAACATTTTGCCTTCTGTGTTTCACAAGTGTTTATGGCTAAGATCTCGTAATCTTACATACAAAACTCCAAAGGCTTTGTTTAATGGTAATATAATGGTAAGTAATTCACATCAAAGTGTTTGTTTTTGATTTCACTCTGATACAATCCAGTAAAAACAAACAAACAAAAAGCTTTTTTTTCAATGGCAATTTCTAAATACCTGGCACAAATAACCAATTTTTCTTTGGGAAAAGAAAAGTCATTAGGAAGATAATGTTACTTAAAGTGCATTTTGCTTTGAGAATATTTGACACCATTCAATGAGATAAACAGATGCATGTAATTTACATATGAAAACCTATCAGATAATACAAAAATTTGTATTTGAAATGCTTCATTCACTGAATTAGCCTATGGTAATCTCTCATGATATGAAAAAAGAAAATGATTGCTAAAAATGTCTAAATAAATATTAATGTGGTTTTATTGTTTTAAAATAAATGAAATATTTAGAGAGAATAATGTGCAAGGAGAATCATTTAAAGGCATGGTGACTATTTTGATTTGGTTCACCTGAAAGCAAACGAAGAAGATATTCAAATGAAATTTGGTGAAGATTTAAAAGTATAAGTTTAAAACTTCTCTAGTTGGGTCATCACTGCAAATGAAGAAAGAAAAGAAAAAGTTCAAAATAAATGATTTTGATACACATGAGAAAACTTTACCACCTTAACTGAATTTAAGCACTGGTGAACATGATTTAATTTTGATTATTATATTCCTCTTCTACAGAGGCCATAACGATGCCTCCTTTACTTATTTATAGTAGGCAGTGAATCTATTTTTAAATACATTTTTTTCATATTCTAGTTTTACCAAATTTCTAGAGTGATTAAAAAGTCAGGGAGCACAAAAACTGAAACAGTTTTTTAACACATTTGGTTTATAATCCATTCTTCCAAAAGTAAAAATGTCTAGTTTTATAACTTTGAGCATATCCTTTGTGAAAAGAAGTCACTTATTATCCTATAGCAATCTATACTTAGGTGCCAAAGCAAAGACATAGAAGGAGAAATTAAAATGGTAAATGAAATTTTTAAAAACACTGTCATTTTCAATGTCATTTGTAATGAAATTTCATTTTTAGAGATATACATCAAATGATATCTGGTGGAAGATAATCTCTGAGACCTGGTTTTTATAAATCATCAGAAGAGAACAATGCAAATATCAAGAAGTAAGAACACTGGACTACACTTGGAGAAGGAAATTCATTATTAGAAAATGATGTTGCCAAAATTTTGATCAACATTTGAATCTACTGATGGGTAAAGGGGTATTCATTTACACTTTTGTTTATTTTTGTACTATTGAAAACTTTTATGCAATAAAAAAATTAAATATTTGTAGCACCTTTACTCATAATTACCAAAATTTAGGATCAGTGAAAAGGTATTTAGCAGGTGAATGGATAAACAAACTGTGGTACATCCATATAGGGGAATATTATTCCATGCTGAAAAGAAAAAAGCTGTCAATCCACAAAAAGACATAGAAAAGACTTAATTGTATATTGTCAGATAAGAGAAGTCAGTCTGAAAATGGCACATGACTACTGTAACCAATTTACTTCTCCACATTCTCATTCTGTGGACCAGGAAGAGGTCCACAAACAGAAGAGGGGAAAAGGACAAGATATGATTTAGGAAGAACAAAGAAAAGCTCTCACTAGTGTAGAGAGGCTCCAAGGGAGGAGCAGTGGAGGCGCCTACATCTAGGGGCTTATATGCAGTCTTTGGCAAGGGCAGTTTGTCACTGGTGGCTGCCTTCTGATGCAGTTTTCAAACTTGGTGGGTGTGCAAGAATGAAAGTATGCAGTTGTCACTGTTGAGGTCTCTGAGGTCAGGAAGGTAGACTTAATTAATCCTTTGTCATTTGTGTGGAACAAAAGATTTTTAAAGCTTGTTCTGTTAGTGACTTTCAAATGTACTAAAGTACAGTGAGTTATTTTACAAAAGAAACACTCAGTCCTCATCTATAAACATCGCTCTAGGAGTAAGCTATAAATTTCAGTATGCCATGTATTTTTATGGTGGACAATAAACTAGTAATGCTATGAAAACATTGGTTTTTCTGGAACACACTCTATGCTGCCCTATCCCTTTCTGCTTCCTCCTTCCCTAGTAAAAATGGGCTCTGTTATTTGAGAATTAGTTAGATCCCCAGCTTACCCTTGTTTTCCTGCTTTTTTTCTTCAGTGTTTGTGGGTGAGTGAGAATGAACTTGTGTGTATACATGTAAAGATATGAGAGCGGACATTCATTTTTTGTTACTTGATTTCTTTATGTATTTCAAGCTGACTTCTTAACATTGCTTAGCAAAGATACTCATTCTACTTTATTTGTTAGGAAAAATGCATACTGTATTAGATTTAATATATAAAGTAAAATGCTATATACATATATATCCTTTGAATTATTAATGAATTTTTGGGGTCACTTAAAATTTGTCATATCTGTTATTTCTTCGTGGCTTGGTATTGTTATTTAATTTGGGAAGTAGTAGAGTATCTTAATTCTGGGACAATTTTCCCCAATCTACAGCTCTTCTCTGGCCAGAATTAGGTTAAGGAAGACTTGGCAATGTCTCTCCACTCCTAAGTATTAACTCCTATAAAATTTCATTAATCTATACTAATTGAAGGAAGCTTAGTCTTAATTAAGGAAAAAAGTCTGAAAATAAATTATTTCAGACCGAAATGGGGTTTTATTTCAAGTATCCACATTAACCCACATTAAAATAACAAAGTGTTATCCAATACACGTTCTTGACTTGATTTAATGGTTTGTAATTAGCATATCAATTGTTTGGAAATGGATCCTGGTAAAGTGCTTGAGGGTGCTTAGAAAGTTTTTTCTAGTAAGCATTTTCAAGGATCCACTTATAATCTTATTTACAATATTAATTTATTCTCTCTAAAAAAAAATTAATCCTGACCAAAAGAACATTCCAGTCAGCTTTTGATCACATGATGAATTGTGAATTAGAGAAATATAAACTACTAATATGTTCTTTATTATTTACACTCTAATTACAATCTAGCGGGGTTTTGGAGGTTGTTATATTTTTCTCCACCTATAAAGGTGATTCTAGTTATAAGAAGAAGAATATCTCATACAGATACACATTATTTTTCCAACAGAGAAAGAATGATTCCATGTGGTTTTCTTGCAACCAATACATATTGCATGAGAGATGACTGCTGGTTTGATGAGATACTGTGTATGCATTGTGTGATATCTTGAAGAGAAGGAAACTGTGCTTGAATTCTGCAGTTCCATTGACTTGAAATTATCATCACATACTAAGTCAATGGATATATTAAAAAAATAATTCAGGTTTTGGCTTCAGAATTGGTAAAACACAATTTGTTTTCTATCATGCTTGTACATGCTAAACCTGCTTCCAATGAAGTTTCAATGTATTTTATATGCTTTTCACTTTCTTTTTAAATTTATTCTATTTTAAAATGAAAAATTCCAATGTTTTCCAAACATCTGGC
The DNA here is from genome assembly GCA_004363535.1 of Dasyprocta punctata. Classification (NCBI taxonomy): domain Eukaryota; kingdom Metazoa; phylum Chordata; class Mammalia; order Rodentia; family Dasyproctidae; genus Dasyprocta; species Dasyprocta punctata. The sequence continues at coordinate 16,545 of RJWM01015026.1, forward strand.
AAGAAGCTTAAGTCAGCTAATTTTAAATATGAGAGAGAATGAAGAAGCAAATTGGCTTTCAACTTTGGAAAGCAAATCTGAGTTGATATCTGTTAACTCCTTTGTAGTCCAGCTGGACCAACTTAATTATTTATGAGCCTCTCTTAATAAGTGTCTAACATTACTCTTGGCTGTTTGATAATGATGCATGCTATAGCGTAAGAGTTTTCCATTCTTCTGATTTATATGCTCTGCTGTTTAGAGCTTTTCCACGTTTGCATGTTGTTTTGCTTTAGACTATATTTTCTATCTGCTAATGAAGGTAATTGATACCTGTTTTCTTTCTATTACCTTTGTCTGTATTTCATATTTCCTTTAGCATACTTATTTATCGGAATAAGCTTTATTCCTTTAACCTTCCCTCATAGGTCTTCTTTTGCAAACCTTTCATCAATATCATCTGAGTTCTTCACTTTGTCCTGATTTTTTCCCAAATGTGTACATTTAAGTACTCTTTTATCTGAGTTTTCTTTCTGGCAAGTGAGACTATATGAATGCACATATTTCTTCTCAAGTCCTTATTTTACTCTTGATTGATTCTAATTCAGTTTCTGTTTGAAAGATTTACATATACATGTAGCTTAACAAATTTATGTATGGAAATAATAATTAATAAATATGTTAAGTGAAATAAATTCAAGGCCTGTCTGTCTATGTATCATCTGTATCTTTTTTTTCTTATGATCCCCTTAAAATTAGTAAATATTAATTTTGGACAGAATGCCTTTTTGTGGACTTTTCTGTTTTAAATTTACATGTTAACAGTTTATAGAATTAGATGATCCTTATTTAGCTTTTTACAATGGTAAAACAATTCTTGGCCCTTTTGAATAATTCATTGGATGTTTTGCTGCAGGGCTGCTGTGTTTTCAAAATTACATAAATCATATGATTGAGAAGAGAGAAATATGTATTTAGTTTTTCTAAAGGAAATTTATATGCATATTGTGTAACACAAGGTGTAATGACAATAAAATACGAACAAAAAATTATTGGTATATAGTTAAATCAGAGAAAGAAAAAAACTTTGAATTTCTCATTTTGTGATTTTATCATCCCTGATAAAAATTAGAACTTTCAGCCTTATGTTCCTTTTGTGTTCCCAAGACTATTGCCAAGTCAAGAGGACACTGGAGCAGACAGTGATAGGAATGTCCCCATAACTATTACCTGAGGGACAGGGGGAACTAGCAGAAAGTACCTTCCTGAGTATGTGCAAAATCAACTCTTTCTTGGAATGCTGGTCATACAATGGAACAAAGCAAGTTGATGACATCCTAGTTGTATATTTAAACTACAAAAACTGCTTGCCATAATTTAATGTAGATCAGAGTACTGTGGAGAGTTATAGTCACTAGACTGTCAGGATTTCTGGTCTGGTCTTGTCATCCCCCTGAAGTTCTGAGGACTAACATCTATCCTTCTGCCACTGGACATTCTCCATAGTTTCTGGCAACTATTTTACCCAACTCACCCCCACTGGACTCTTACCTTTTGCAGAAATAAGTCTGCTAACCCTACTCTTTCCCATTGACACTTTAGTGAAACTTAATTTTCAAAGCTATCAGCGTACTTTCTCTGATCTGTCAATACACAACTGCCCTAGCAGAATCGATTCTCAGTTTATAAAGAATGTGAAACAATTAAAATATTCATGTTCTGAAAGCCAACACAATATATGATGACAACTTTAAGAAATTCTGGAATCATTATCACTACAAAAAAAGAAACCAGGTAAATAGGCCTCTTTTGGTTAGGTAGCATCACTATAAATTGAAGCTCTTTTTTACACTGCAGTATTTTTAAATTCATAATTTGAAAAGTAAATTCCCTAAAATAGTCTTCGAGTTCATCTATATCATAATAGATTCATGTGTACATAGCATGAAAATTTCTTTCTCACATGAAGTTTGTGTTACAAATGAAACATTGAAAATGGCAAAATTATGACTCTTACCTTAAGGTCTCTTCGGGTTTTTGCAACAAAATACGATAAACTAAGATGCTTATGAACAACGGAAATTTATTTTTCACAGTTCTGAAGTCTAAGAAGTCCAAGATCCAAGAATCAAAAGATTCAGTGATTGATGAGACCCTGTCTCATCAGGTGGCATAAATGCCACCCTTTCACTGTCTCCTTACATAGTAGAGGACATTTTACAGGGTCCTCCTTTATAAGTTTCTAATCTCATTTATGAAGGCTCTACTGTCACAACCTAATCATCCTTAAAAAGTCCTACCTCTAAATTCTATCAACCTGGAGGTTAATATTTCAACATATGATTTGGGGGAGTTAATAAATATTCATATCATAGTAATTCTTAAGTAAATATCAAACATATGAATTTACTCAAATCTTTCATTAATGAAGAATATAGGAAGTTATTAAATGCAATTCAAAGAATCTAAGAGCTATATATGACTTCATGGTTGCATATGTGATCAGAAATACTAACATTAATTTACTAACAGAGGCAGAACAAATTAGCATTCCATTAAGTCTAATGTTTGGGGTCATAATTTCTGCAAGAAATAAATTAATTTTATTTCTTTTAGTCAAAACCCATCACATTTCTGTGAATAAAAGTTATATTCAGTATTATTAGTTTTTCTTAATTTGTTAACTTATCCCACAGTTATAAACTAACTGCGTCAAGTGGAACCCACTTATGGTTACATGTGTAACCATTACAAAAATATAATAATGTGAAGAATTCAGTAGAAAATACCAAGTACTCCACTAAAACATTCAATACTCTTCTGCCTCTTTTATGGTAGTTGTAATATACATAATCTAGTGGCACTAAAGAATTCCATAATAACGGTCTCAACACACGCGTCATTCTTTAATCCTCTTTATTTGTTTTGTTTTGGCATACTTTGCTTTTGTTTAATTTTCTGAGCTAAGGTCTTGTTATGGTACCTGGTTAATCTTAAATTCTTGATCACCTTGCCTCAGCCTTCTCAATAGCTGACAATACAAGCAAGGAAAATCTTGCTTCATTTGAAGTCTAAGTAGTTTAGCATGAACTTTAAGGATCAAAGACATGTCATGTATTTCTCCCTCTTTCTCTCTCAGTTTCACTCTTTGCTATTCTCAAAATAAAATTGTATTAAGTAAATTCTCCTTTATAAATTCTCAATTACTTTATTTGCATAGTTCTTGATATTTATACCCATTTCTCTACTCAATAAACATACTTTGCATAATTAATCCAAAACTTCAAATCTTTATCTAAGCTAACAGTTAAATGTTCTCTGGGATCAGACATATAACAATGTTCAAATATATATTCCTCAAATTTCCATAGCACTCTGTAATTTCTTTCTGTATCTGTCTGATTGTGTTTCTCTGCCTACTGTGCTAAACTCTAACTCTTCAAATTCTGCTCTCTGCTCATTCACCTCGTACTTGAGAAATTAATTCAGAATAATAACTTATATTTTCACTAAAGCCAACCTCTATCTCTCCCACAAGTTTATGCTCTTGTCCCATTTTCCTAGTTTTATTACATTGAAGAAAATCTCTCAGGTGTTTTGAAGCTCAGAGCTAAATAAAACCTGATGAGAATTAGTATACATTGCTGTATATTGTTAATAAATGAAGATCCCCAAAAGTAATTATGGTATGCTGAATAGTGACTCCCTGGGAAATACTGATACCCTACTCTTCAGAAATTGTAACTATGTTACATTACCTAACAAAAGGAATGTCTAAACTGGGACTAAAGACTTTGGATGAGATTATCCTGAATTACTCACGTGGGCCTAATGTAATCACAATATGACTGATGAGGTAAAGCAAGTCAAATTTGGAAAACAAAATTAAAGATGTGTGTGTGTGTGTGTGTGTGTGTGTGTGCATGTGTACACATGTGTGTGAGAGAGAGGGAGAGAAGAGGAAGAAGAGTAGAAGAGGGAGGAGAGAAGGAGGAAGAGGAAAAGGAGGAGAGAAGGGAGGAGAAAGAGACAGAGGCAGAAGGAGACAGACCAAGACAGAGACACAGAGATTTGAAGAGGCAACCGTTAGAGAAAAATAAGTCTCCTATACTCTTTCTCCACCTAAACCTAAATTAAATAGACTATATATTGGTTAACAGACAAAAGCAAAACATTTTATTAAATTTTTATATGACATGGGAGCTTTCATAAGGGAATTGAGAATTAAAAAAGTAACTGCAACAGAAAGCTTTTATATTTTTAGACAATGAAAAGATCAATTTGTGAAGAAATCACAAGACAAGAGGATTTGTGCTAGGAGACGTATTATGAATGGGAAGTATATGGAGTTAATCTAATTCAAGACAAGGGTTATCTTAGTAAGACTGTTTGTGCAGACCCATTTAAGTATCAAATCTCGAGTAGGTTGTTCTCTTTATGGCCAAAAAAGAATACCTTTCTCATGGGAGGTTTTATGGCCTGTTATTAGGTAAAAAAGACAGATCAGAGAACCCTTTCTATATCCATTGTTTCTTAAGTGCTTTCAACTTGAAAGAAGCAACATTCCAGTGCACTTTTCCATGGCCTCCCCTTAAGTAATGTACTTGCCTAACTTCTTGTCCTTAAAGACAGGAAAAGTAACCATGAGCCAAGGCATGCAAGCAGGCTCTAAAATCTGGCAAGGACAAGAAAACAGATTTGCCCTAGCACCCTATAAAGGAGTGCAGTCTTGCCCCCAGTAGCTGTTGTTTAAGATACTATTTTTGTGACAATAAAACTTGTTACAGTTCTCAAAAGTTTCAACACGTAGAAAAAGGAAACCATCATTTTCTAAAGTAGTATGTTTCATTCCTTAAAAACTACATACTCAGGAAATTCTTCCAACAACTGTCACCTCAAATGGCAGCTCCTTGCCTGACTTTATACTTCCACACTCAATGCTTGCAACTTTTCACAGAGTTGCTATGTTGTGTCTTGACATCATTTTCCAACTAAAATCATAACACAGCAACTAAAAAAAAAAAAAAAAAACACACACACACAAAAAAGCACAAAAAAACCAAAAAACAAAAAACACAACCTCTTTATTATCTTCCTTACATTTCGTTTGTAAAAATCTGTCAGAGTTTCACATATTAGATTTTCTTTTCTCTTTGTTTCCACCACCATCATCCTGGCAAGGCTCCATCTCAGGCGATGGATATTATAATAATCTTCTAACTCTTCCATGATTCTAGTCTGAAGTCTGTGCAATTTAGTCTACCTGCTGCTTCCAGTAAACTCTTAAATTGCTAGTTCAAAGTAAGAGTTTACTTAAGAGTCTGGATATCCTTATTGCTTATTATGTATCATGGTTTTGTAGTTAATTCTGGGTTTTCTTTGTAATCCCTCACCAGACTGGGTTAATGGGAATGGGAGCTGTGCATTGCTATTCACTTAAAAGCAGCCCATAGTTGCTTCCTACTTGTTAACCCTGTTTTTAAATTCTTAATACTTTTTTAAACAAAGATTATGTCTTTGTATTTTTTGCTGGGTCTCACAAATTATGTGACTTTTTCTGTTCTCTACCTTATCACATTGTATTTTCTAACCAAAATCTTTTATAATAGACCTCTGCTTCAAAAAGAGAACTGTTTTAGGCTGGGTATGGTGGCACACTCCTCTAATACCAGCACTCGGGAAGCTGAGGCAGGAGGATTGTTGCAAGTTCAAGACCAGCCTGGGCTACAAAGTGAGCCCAAGTTCAACCTGAACAGCATAGCAAGACCCTGTCTCAAAAAGACCAAAAAAAAAAAAAAAAAAAAAAAAGAGAACTGTTCTTATCTTTAGTATGCACCCTCTTTAGTCTAATTCTTGCATGTTTACTGGTGCTGTTTTTGTTTTCTGGGATGCCCTATATTGTGGTTTGTTTAAATGCTCCCCAGCAAAGCCTCATGCAGTCTTGGAGACAACTAAATCTCATGTTTGTGATTGGTTCCTCATCTAGTGCTGGGATTGTTGGCATGACTACTGCATCCACCTAGGGATGGGTGAATCACATACAATGTAGGGCAGGAAGGGGGCATGCTTTCCGCTCTTTTGTCCTTTTGCTCTTGTCATTTGATGCCCCTCAGCCATGCCACCCTGCCTTGGAACCAGCTGAATATAGACTGAAACCTCCAAAAACTGTAAGCTAAATAAACCTTTCCATACTTCACTTTGGGTGTCAGGTATTTTGTCTCAATGATGAAAGAAAAGTAACCAAGACACCCTTGCTTCTTTGTTCCATCATCTGAGCCCATTTCAAGGGCAGTAATTACAGCAAGAATAGAGAAATATGCATAACCTGTGCTCCTTACACACAATTTCTTCGTGCTCCATTCCTCCTTCCTTTCTTTCTAGTCCATCTTGTTAAACAAATCTGCTTTCTCAACCTTCATTAATACTTTTCTGAATTTATTTTGTTTTTGAGTTCTCTATAATTCCTTGTCCTCTATGTCACTACAATGAAGAGACATTAAACTTGTCTAGTCCTATTATGTAACCATAATTGAGTAGTAAAGTAAGATACATGTGCTAATTCGTTAATCAGTTACTAAGATTTTTTTTCTCTAAGTACCCTGAGATTATAGTGAGTTTCTTAAAAACCTTGGTACTTTATGAGGTAGACATGTTAGTTTCAGAAAAGTCACTTACATGGTAACTCTCTAGAAAATGATACTAGTTGTTTTAATTTCTCCTGAGAAGAAATGGAGATTGTTTTTAGCTCATTACTCAAACAATAGTAGTAATTTTTACTTAATGATATAATATACTCAAAGTTCAATCTGAAGATGAATTTATACATTCCTTTGAATATAAAATTTCAAGTTTACCTTTTTGTTAAATACAAAAGAGAATTAAAAATTTATATAAATTTTTAAGCATAGTATATGTACATAGTGTGCATGCTACCACAAGTATGACTGTGGCCATAGAATGTAAGGTTGAGTACTTTTTATCCCCTTTCCAATAGTGCTATAAATTCTAATAACATTTCCTCTCTTCATACCACCTTATTTGTGCAGAAGATTTTTATCTATAATTTAACTTCTATGATAGTTCATAATAGTGGAGGGCCATTGGTTAAAAGAAGAAGCAAACTTGAGAAGTCATTGCTTTGGAAAGAACTTGCCTTCTGGAATAATGGATACAGAGAAGAAATACTGAAGGGTAACAAGATGGAAAAGCACCAGGAATTTTCAATTATCTTTAGTGAATAGGTTTTTCCTCCAGTGCTACCCATTTCTATTTTAAAAGACTTGATCATGTAAGTGAGATTGGGTAAAAGGCTAGAGTATGCCATTTAAGAGGTAAGAAAATGACAATAAAAGGTCACAAAAACTCAGAATGAAAAAATACAAAAAGAGGCTAAATTGATTAAAAAGTTATTTTCATATTTAAAAATTCTCTTCTGATTAAAATTGTATTGATTTATGCATTAAATAAAGAAAAAATAACATCACTGACTGTAATAAAGATTTATTCTTGTGAATCTCAGAGTATATATTCAGTATTTAGTCAATATTCATCCACTGATCCTTGTTCACCATTATTTTAAGTTACAGCATTGCCATTATAAAACTTTGCAGTATCTGGGCTTTTAATTATACAAAGTCTACCTCTTCTCTTTCTCTAGGAATTCTTTTAACAGTTAATTATTACCTAAGTTGATATATCAATGAATAAAAGTCTATTTGAAGTGGTCAGGTTAAAAATCAAAAGGTGCTGAATCATCTCATCAGCTCATCACATGTAAATTGCTGACATTAACCCTAACTCCACTTCAATACTGTGTTTTCACAATAAATATTGAACCCATGCTGGGCACAGTGGCACATGCCTGTATTACTAGCTACTGGGGATCCCGAGGGAGCAGAGTCAAAAGTTTGAGGCCTTGGTAACTTAGTTGTGACTCTGTTTCAAATTAAAAATTAAAAAGGTTTGGGAGTGTGGCTCTGATGTTGAGCACTCCTTGGTTTAACTTCTAGCACCAGAAAAATAAATACATAAAAAGAAAAAAAATTGACTCCATAAAGGAACAAATTTTTATAATCTAGTGATATGTTTTTCAAACATAGTTACAAAGATTGTTGCTTGTTAGACAGCTGAAAGAGGTCTATTCAGACTTGATGTTTTCACTTGCTTGAGTTTAATGCAGAGAGACAGATCATTCTTATTCAGTCCCCTGTATAATAGAGTGATATATCTAGAAGACATACAATTTTAGGGTTTAGGCTGAACATTTACTTCTAGAAGAACTGACTGCTATGGTTTGGAGATTTGATTACAGAAAGTTAAAATTGACAATGAGGAAGAAAAGGATGTAATAAGCTTTTATTCTTGAAGATAGTTAACCAGCCCCACTTACTTTTCAGTGCAGTGAGAAATGTTGAGACAAAGAGAGATTTATTCTCTGAAAAGACTCACTCAGGTCAACTTCCCTAATATTCACTGACACAGTTGATTTTCTTCAAAGAGACTCTCCCTCACATGTATTCTGTGTTTCCTTTTCACCCTAGGCAGCTAACATTTGACTATTGTGTGCCCTGCACTCACAGATAAGGTTAGCAGAGTAGTCACTTGTTGAGGAAAATTGAGGAGGGGAACTGCTGTGTTGACATTTGTTGCCTCTGTCTTTTCAGTCCCACACTTCATCCCCTTACCCTTTTAAATTTAGTTTTAATTCCATTTATTCCTATGTAGTTTTTTTGATATTGTAGATAATTCTACTCTACACATGGAAGCTATTGGATTTGTGTATTAATTTTATAGCCAGTCACTTGGTGAATTACTTCATTATACATAATGGGAAGTGAACTCTGCTTTTGGTTTCCAGCAACAACTCTGAAGCCCTGTACAATGATACTTTCTTATATCATGGTCACAAGAAAGACCTGTGATTCATTGTGTTCTTTGGAATGAGAAGGTAGATGTGAGCTTATTTTAGTCTTTTGAGTTACCCAGCACTATCCCAAGTAATTTTCTAGTAGCACAAAGCTAACATTCCTTACTGACCTCCAATTATTTTACAGTAGCTGCTCCTTGGTCATCTAAAATTTTACTCCTGTGGATACATGGAATAAAAGAGGCCTTACAAAACTCCATTATCTTCTTGAAAATATGTGCCAAAGACTCTCAAGTTATCTTTATGAACAATTCCTTTTAAGTACTTTAACTTTTAAACCAACCTCAAAAATTACACATTTCTCTGAATTTTATTTCCTTCACTTAATTCTGGTACTGTTTTTCTGACAGAGTAATTTTACAGTAAGATAAATAAAATTAAATAAGATTAAAATCAGAAACACTTTATTTGACAGTTAATAGGTATCTCACAGAATGAAAAGATTACCAAGTAAACAGGCAATAGAAAGAATGGTAAGCAAAGGAGGTGTAGATTGATTCAGTGTAGGATTTTCCTAGGCATCTTTTAAGACTTTAAGGGATTTGCTTTTATTCTGAAATTTCTGCTAGCATATTTTTAGATTTTTAAAAAATTTTGCAAGTAAGTTTTTGTATTTATGAAATTCAGTTATTTTAACATGAGTTTTTGTTATAAGTATTATTTTTTTTCCAACTGTTTCTACTGATGAAATTCTTTCCTATCACATGTGGCCAAATTTCTTACTATTTTCAAATATTAGACACCTTTAGTTTTTGATTTGTTTGTATGGTACTTGGGTTTGTGTTATTACTTTAAATATTGCTCTTTCTTCTGGATCACAGTTAAATTATTAAACTCATCTTGATTTTTTCAAGCCTTAGTTTTATGCTTTGTTTCAAGCAGTCTTATAGGACAGTTAGGATCCAAAAGTAAAGGCAATCACTTCTCACAACACTACTTAATTCTACATTCTAGGAAGTCTTTCTACTTTGGCTGATTAAAATAAATAGCCTCAATCATATTTTCAATAGGTAATTTGTTTCTTCTTTTGTAAGAAACTCTTTTTTGTGTATGATGTGTACTCTGGCCATTCTTTTTTTTTTTTTTAACTCATTTTATTGGTACATTTCAATAATTTTTTGTCTTTTTCCTTTTTTTTTTTTTTTTTTTTTTTTTTTTTTTTTTTTTTTTTTTTTTTTTTTTTTTTTTTTTTTTTTTTTTTTTTTTTTTTTTTTTTTTTTTTTTTTTTTTTTTTTTTTTTTTTTTTTTTTTTTTTTTTTTTGGTGCCAGTGATCAAACTCATGACCTTGCACTTACCAGGCAAGTGCTTGAGCCACTGAGCTAAAACCCCGGCCTCTTTTATTGGTACATTTCAGATACACATAATGATAACATTTATTATATGCAAATTGTACCTGTACATGATATATTCTAATTCTTTTATTCCCACTCCTCTTCTCTCCCTTTAACTCTTATTCTCCTCTTTATTTATAAAAGCTTTGTTTCCATTTTTCCTTCCACTCTCTTTTTGTCTTACCAATTCTTTGCTTTTCCCCTCTCTTCCCTTATTGCCATTCTTACTTGAACATTTTCTTTCCATTTCTCAGTATCTGTTATTCATTATACTCCTTACATTGCCTTTCTGTTTCTCACACTAGTAAGCTATGTGGTATTTATGTATGAATGTCAATTTATTTCACTTAAAAATATGATCCCAAGATGTAACCATTTGGTTAGAGATGTCTCAAGTTTATCCTTCATTATGTACAAAAGAAAAGAAAACACATCTTCTGTATCCATTCATCAGTTGACGTGCATTTGGACTGTTTGCGAGATTTAGCTATTACAACTTTGCCACTATAAACATGAGTGTACATATATTGTTGTGGTAATAGAAGGAACATAGGTGGGTCAAATGGATGTAGTTTTTTGAGGAATGTCCACATTGATTTCCACAGTGGTTGCACCAGTCTACACTCTCACCTACAGTGAAGAAGTGTTTTTTTTTTCCCTACAGTCCCACCAGCATTTGATATTGGTTGATTTCTTAATAATAGCCATTCTTTCTGGAGTGAGATGAAATCTCAGCATTGTTTCAGTTTTCAGGTTTGAATGATCAGTAATGTTGAACATCTTTTCATATATTTATTTGGCATTTCTACTTCATCTGAGATGTATCTATTCATTTCAGATGCCCATTTTTGGATTGGAACTTTAAATTTGGGGCTCTAAATTTTTTAGTTCTTTATATAATCTAGACAGTAGTTCTTTGTGTATCAGCTGGCAAATCGTTTTTGCACTTTGTGGTTTGTCTTTTCACTTTGTTGATGGTTTCTTTTGCTGTGTAAAAGCTTTTTAATGAGATCCCAGTTGTTGTTTATTTGTGATATTTCCTGTGAGATTGGCGTTTTGTTTATAAAGTCTTTGCTTACACCTATGTCTTCAAGACTTCTACCTAGTTCCTCTTCCAGCAGATTTATTCTACTTAATATTTAGATCTTAGATCCATTTCAATTTTAATTTAATGCACAATGAGAGATATGGGTCTAGTTTTAGCCTTCATCATATGTAAAGCCCATTTTTCCAGCATCATTTATTAAAGAGGCTATCTTTCTTCCACTGAAGGTGTTTGACCCTTTTGTCACAGATAAGGTGGTTGAGTGTGCTTGGAGATGTTCTTTATCTTCTACTATGTTCCATTGATCCTCAGGTTTGCTTTTTTTTTTCTTTTCTTTTACCAGTACCATGCTGTTATTATCACAGTAGCTTTGTAGTATTTTCAAGTCTGAGAATGTTATGCCTCCTGCCTTGCCTTTATTGCCCAGAACTGCTTTTGCTATTCTAGATCTCTTCTGGTTCCAAATGAATTCTGTGAGATGTACTGTTGATAGTTTAATTAGAATTGTGTTAAATCTGTACAGAAATTTGGATGTATGGCCATTTTCACTATACTGGTTCTTCTATCCAAGAGCAAAGGTTATCTTTCCATTTTCTGATATCCTCTTTGATAATCTCTTTCAGAGTACTGGAGTATTCAATATAAAGTTCTTTTACTTCCTTTGTTAGATTGAATCCTAAGTATTTCATGTTTTTCAATGTTATAATGGAAGGTGTAGTTTCCCTAATTTCTGTCTCAGTGAGTTTGTTATTTGTGTACAAGAATAGTACTGATTTTTTTGTGTTGACATTTTATCCAGTTGCACTACTGAATTGAATTATTAAATCTACAAGCTTTTTGGTGGAGTTCTTGGAGTTTTCTATAGATAGTGTTATGATAAATAGTGATAATTTAGCTTCTTACTTTTCTACCCATATTTCTTTTATTTTTTCTCTTGTCCAATTGCTCTGGCTAATGTTTCCAGAACTGTGTGGAATAAGAGTGGAGATAATGGATGTCCTTTTGTTGTTCCTGATTTTAGAGTAAAGCTTTCAGTTTTTTATCATTTAATAAGATGTTCATTATTCGTTTGTCACAGGTGGGTTTTATTAGATTGAGATAAAGACCATCTATTCCAATATTCTATAGGTGTGGTTTTTTTTTTTTATCATGAATGGGTGGTGGACTTTGTCAAATGCTTTTTCTGCATCTGTTGAGATGATCATGTGGTTCTTGTCCTTGGCTCTGTTAATATGTTGCAGTATATATTGAATCATTCCTGCATCCCTGGGATTAACCCTTCTTGGTCATGGTGTTTAATATTCAGATGATTGGCTACATTCTGTTTTTTAATACCTTATTAAGAATTTTTGTGTCTATTTTCATTACAGATACTGGTTTGTATTTCTCTTTTTTGCTCAGTCCCTGCCGTTTTCTCTTTTTGGTATCAGAGTAATACTTGCTTTCAGGAATGAGCTTGTCAGTGTCTTTTGCCTTTCAATTTCATTAAAGACTTGATGAGACTCAACCTTAGATCTTCTCTTAATTTCTTGTAGAATTCTGCAGTGAATCCATCAGGACCTCGGCTTTTCTTTGTTGGTTTGTTTTCAATGTTCAATTTAATTGACTGTTATTTAGCATTCTTATATCTTCTTGATTTAGCTTTGACAATTCATATGTGTCCAGGAATATGCTCATTTCATCTATACTTTCCATTTTATTAGAATACAGATTCTCGAAATAGGTATAGATGATCTTCAGGATTTCTGCATGTTATGTAGTGATTTCACCCTTTGCATTTCTTGCTACATGAACTTGGTTCTTTTTCCTTTTTTCATGAGGTTAGCTAAGGGTTTGTCAATTTCACTTAACTTCTCTTTCTTTCTTCCTTCCTTTCTTTCTTTCTTTCTTTCTTTCTTTCTTTCTTTCTTTCTTTCTTTCTTTTTTTTGTACCGAGGATCAAACTCACAATGTCTCACCTGCCAAGCAGGCGACAGGCCAGTGAATTAAATCCCCGGCCCTACCTTTAACCTTTCAAAGCAGTAGCTCTTCTAATCATTGATTCTTTGTACTGTTATCTTAGTCTCAATAGACTTAATTTCTTCTCTAATCTTTATAATTTCCTCTCTTGTACAAGTTTTGGGCTTGATTAGCTCTTCTTATTCTAGAAGCTTGAGGTTCAATATTAGATTGTTTATTTGAGCTCATTCTGTTTTTTTTTACATGGAAATTCACCACTATAAATTTTCCTCATAGGAGTGCTTTCACTGTGTCCTCTAAGTTACAATATATTGCATTGGCATTATTGTTTAATTGTAGAACATGTATAATTACTTTCTTTTGTGACCCATTGGTTGTTCATGAAGGAGCTATTTAATTTCCATGTGTTTATGAAGTTTTGGTAGTTTATTTTATCATTGATTTCCAATTTCATTTTACTGTGATCTGATAATACCACGGGATAATTCCAATTGCTTTGCATGTCCTTAAGCATGTTCTAAGAACTACCATTGGGTCTGTTCTGGAGAACAACCCGTGTGCAGCTAAGAATGCATATTTTGATTTTGTGGGGTGGAACACTCTGTAGCCATCTATTAAGTCCATTTGTTCAAAAGTTTGGTTCAGTTCTGATACTTCTTTGTTAATATTTTATCTAGTTGATCTGTATATTTGTGACAGTAATGAGTTTCCTCATTACAATTGTGTTAGTGCTTACATGATTTTTCTTGTTTATTAATATTTGTTTTACATAGTTGTGTGTGCTGCTTGGTGAATATATTTTTATCCACCAAATCTCTCTTCCTCATGGATTCCTCATGGATTATTCCCTTAACAAGGATGTACTGACCATCTTTGTCTCTCTTGATCCGTCTTGGTTGAAATCTACTTTGTCTGAACATAGAATTGCTACCCCTGTGTTTTTCTCTTATCTTATCACATGGAGTATTATTTTCTATCCTTTGACTTTCAGCCTATGAATTTCTTTTCGAGTTAAATGTGTTTCTTGTGAAGCATACTGTTGGATTTTATTTCATGATCTATTCTGCCGGTCTATTTCTTTTGATTCATGAACTGAGATCATTGAGGGTTACAACTGATATGCATTGATTTATCCTTGTCATTTTTCACTTGTTGGTCTGTTTCTTTCCTCATTGTTTACTTGCTTGCCTTGCCTGGTGGAGTCATTCCATTGGTGTTCATGGAGTTGTAGTCTTTGTTATCTCTTTCTAGAATGTCCCTTAGAACATTTTGGAGTGCTGGATTGGCGATCATGAATTTCTTCAGGTGTGCCTTGTTTTAGAAGTCTCTTGTTTCTTCAATAATTTTGAAATTTAGTTTTATAGGGTGTAGTCTTTCAAGATCATGATATACAACATATTAACTATTGTTATGCTCTACTTACTTTGTTAAGAAATTTTATTTTATTTTTAATAGAAATAAAAGGGGTTTTATATTTTCTTTATTAATATCTATTTATACAGTAAAGTAAAAAAATAAAACCTGTTTATAAGACATTTCTTTAAAAGGCCTGAAAGGGTAAGAAAAACCTAAGTACATTATCTTTTGTGAACGTAAATGGCATTAAATTTAGAGTCAGAATATATGCAAATGATAGGCTCCTTATTTTTCCTTAGATAAGGTGATAATTTCATCATAACTTCATTTGCAGGTTTCATTGTATTGTCTCTTTCCATGGACTGGGCCATCCTCACTGTTTTCCAAGTCTTTAAATATTCAGAGCTATATAAAATTATGCGTTTTGCTGGCTTAGTCCTTTCCATGTACAAATATGCTTTGCTTTCCTCCACTGAAAACAAATAATCATCCCTTTTGATTTCATCTATACTGTCATATACAAGAGGAGATCTTATATTTGATAAACACTTAAGTTAAAAAAATTACTGCATTGCTTTTAATCTTCCTCAAAATATTTCCCTTTGCTTCAAACATAGGCATCCCATCATTCTTGCTGATTTCCATTGCAGGTTTGGTAGTTCTCATTTATAAATGTTTTTATGAAGTGATGTGAAAAATACAGACAATCCCACTGTTAAGTGCCATTCAAAAGACAGGCAGGCTGATAAACACATTAGTGTATCCTTATTAATTTTATTCACCAGATCTGGCATCATATGACTCTCACTCTTGGCCCTGAAAGATAAACATTTGAATTGATTCAAGACATCAAGGCAGCCATCACAGTTCAACCAAGGACACTCACTAAAGAGAACTTCCAAAACTACTTCAGAAAGTGGCTAAAACAATGCAATAAGTATGTTTTAACCACTCCCCAATAATAATGATAAATAAATAAAATAGAAAAGAAAATTTGGGGGGGAGTTAAAGGCAACACATCTTTTGTTTTAATAACTTCAGTAAAACGTGCTAGTTTTTGACATATCTTGCTTTTTTTCAGGTAAAGTGACCCTGTCTCAAAACATCAGACAATTCCAATCTACACAATATCCGTCTGGAAAGACTGAGAAACTATCATGGATTAGTGTCTCAACATTAGCAAATAATAATGAGTAAGCACCTGTTATGGTTTATATTCCTATGGCCCTGCTGAGTCTCATGTAATCATGGCATGGACGTGGCTGAGTCTAGTGTTCATGATTGATTTGTTGCCTTGTG
Organism: Dasyprocta punctata; assembly: GCA_004363535.1. Classification (NCBI taxonomy): domain Eukaryota; kingdom Metazoa; phylum Chordata; class Mammalia; order Rodentia; family Dasyproctidae; genus Dasyprocta; species Dasyprocta punctata. The sequence continues at coordinate 32,441 of RJWM01015026.1, forward strand.
CTGGGACTGGCGATGTGAATGTTGCACTTGCTCAGGTGCAGAACCAACATACAGTGTAAGGGCTGGAAGAAGGCATGTTCTCTCTCTTGCTGGTTCGTACTTTACTGTTTACAGTGGTCATGAATGGCGGCCCCACCATGCCACACTGCTTGCAGCCAGCTGAGTATGGATTGAAATCCCCAAGAACTGCAAAAAATAAACATTGCCTTCCCTAATTTTGGGTGACAGGTATTCTGTCTCAGCAATGAGAAAAAAGTAACTAAGACAACACCCATATCTTTGTTTACACAAATGTGCCATGGCAGTGTAAACTGTAAACAATAGGGTCAATGAAATTCAGTTTAATGAAATACTCCGTACTGTTTTTGCAAGTTTTCTGTGAAATTTAAATTATTTAAATATTATATATATTTTCAAAAAACCTCAGTTTTCTAGTTGTATTGCATTTTTCTGCCAGTGTTCTCAGCAATAAACTCTCAATCAACTTTTCCGGATTTCATTAACTCACTTTTAAAACACACTCCAATAAAGCTACTGCCCTTGTTAATCAAGATGCCAATGTTACATTGTGAAATTTGGTGGCAATTTAAGCTTTCAGCTTAAGTACTTCTTGTGTCCTTCCTTTGTAATAACCTTTGTTAGTCTGTGTTACTGGCTTCCTTTCCTCCTCATTTTACTTGATCACTGTTGTTTTGGTCTTTGAAAAGTTTTTGTTTGTTTGTTTGTTTGTTTTGTTTTGTATCTAAAAGCTCAAAACTTTCCTAAAATTTTCTACCTAAAATTTTATGATGGCCTATAGTCTCATTAGTTTAATATTGTCTTCACTTTAAGGAAACACAAATTTATTTTTGCTTCCCAAACCTCACTGTTGAAATCTAAACATACCTTTCAAGTTATTTTTTTTTGACATCTCAAGCTGCACACCTAAAGAACACTAATCATATATCCCAAAGTGAGCTTGACTTCTTTATCTGCTACACCAGCTAAAGTAGTTTTCTGAATCTACTGTAATAATCCATCTCCCATTAACTAGTGATTCCAGTCGAGTCCTTTTAAAGCATCCTTCACTTATTTCTTTAAAAATAAAATTGAGGCAGAAATACTGTGACATTTGACTTCATAATATATTCCTAGTTCAGTCATTTGTCATCCCACTTATTGTAGCCATTTGGATTCATGTCTCTAACCACTTTCACCTGAAGTATCCCTGACCCCATTATCTTTCTAGGATTGAAGATCTCTTCTTCACAAAGAGCCAGTGTGATTCACTCATATGTTACCTGAAGTAAAAGTGATAACCATTTCAAAGACCTACAGCCTCTACATCACAAGGCTTCCTGATGACTTCTGACTTCATCTGCACCTCCCTCTTTCTGAGTGGCTTCCTTTGCTGTTATATCAATAAGTGAAGTTTCACCTGATACCCCTTGGCATTGATATTTTTCTTGTTTATGAAATGTCCTTTCAGAAACCTATATTGCTTCATGCCTTAAAACTTTGTTCATCTTTTTTCATTGAGGACTTCCTTAAATTATCATATTCAAAATCGTAACATGCACACACACACACACACACACACTCCTTTTGGCACTTCTTATGTAGTCCATTTTTTGTCATGTTATAGCTATTATGATATTTTAAATAATGTATATAATTCACTTATTTATTAAGTTTGTCATTTGTTCTTTCAGGATGTGAAACTAATTTGTTCAAAATATTTAATAACAATAGTTGAGTACAGAAATGAGTTGGCCTGTGGTAATGGCATAACAATCCTGAGCAATTTGGAGGGTTTTTATGCATTTCTGTTTATAAATTGATAAAACAAGAACATTGACAATAAGTCCCACAGGAAGGCACTGCAGGAGAGTGATACACTGTCCTTCCTTTTTCAAAGCAATGGTTTTCTGGTGGCCTGCATGCACTTAATGTATTTTTCATCAATTGAAAACATTAAATAGATTTATAGAGTACCCAACTGTGTAAAGTACTTTATTTCCTTCCACTGAAATATTATAAAACAGAAATTTGTGCCCCTATTAATTTTAGTGGAATGTGTTTTGAATGAAACCAAATTTGCTCCTTTTTGAGTTTAACTCAATATGAGACAGTTCTATTCATCAAAGATATTTTAGCAGAACAGACCAATTAAATCTGACAGCTTATTCACAATGGTTTCTTGTGTGATAGTAGCTCAGACATATTACATTAAAAAGACAATACAATATAGATTATAGTAACAAGAACAATTTGATTTTGAAATGTTTTCCACTTATCTATATTTTGCTTCTCATTATTGTGTTTTATATTGACAGGTTTTAAAGTGGAACATGATGTGAAATGCCGCTTCAATTTCAGGAAGCATATTTTTAATACCTTGCTAGTATTATAAAGTTATAAGTAAATGATTCGGTAAAAGCTCAAATTTTACTTTTAGTCTTTAAGTGGTCTAAGTTCAGAAAAAGCTAGAGAAGTATAGTTTGCAGATACTGTTGGCAGTTACTTATATACTATTTACTTCAATAGTATTTCCAACAATTTTATGAATAATAATTTAGGCAGTTATATTGGAAATGTTGAATATGAATCATAGAGAAGTTGGATAACTTTCCTAAGTCTCCATGGAAAGAAAGCTTTGAGTCGAGGGGATTTGGTTTCAGAATTTGAGCTCTTAACATTGTACTCCTTTATTTTCACCCAACTATCTTGCTTAACCTTGCCTGAAAATCATTTTTTCATGTAATCCTTACCAAGGACAATATTAGTACCTACGTCTATTATACAGACTGCTGAAAATTTAGAGTGTACTTTATTTCTACATTTAGGATCTTCGTTGAGAGTGAATCAGTATTTTTATGAGTCTTTTCCCCGATCAAGGAACCTCAAAGAGAGCAGCCAGTTTAGATCATTCTAAGTGTATCCACAGCATGTATTATAGATACATATCTGGTACATTGAAAAAGCTTACCAGTTTCTTAAGGTGGTAAGTGACAGTTACACAAGTTCCTACTCTACCTAACAATTCTTAGAGCAGTCACATAATTAGGGCTATGCAATGGGAAAATACATATTTTAAACTCGGTAGGTTTAAGGTAATAAAATGGTACATCTCAAGTATTAAAATTCCAATGGGGATCAGGTAATCCTTCACAACCTGAAAATAGTCTATCTGGAAGGTAGTTTCCAATATTGCTGTATCAAGAGAAGAAAGATCAAGGGACTTCTGCTGCATAATTTCAGGTCCAGGTCTGAAGTCTCTCCGTCACTTCTATCCACATCCCATTGATCAGTCCTGAGTCATACAAAGCCAACATAACTTAAAGGAGAACTAAGAAATACAATCATTCTGTGTCTCTAGAAATTCTGTCATGAAAATATTCTATTTATGTCAAAATTCATTGTTCTTTAGGAGATAAATTGTGTGAAACTATTCATGCCTGGCTAATGTCAATGACCAAAATTGGGCCACCAACTTGGTGCAGACTTACAGTTTTCTCCCAATATCTAAATTGCGACCTGATGTGCCCTTGTGACTATGTTCTGGTCCATAGGCTACACATGGACATGTTCTGAATATCAACAGAAAAGTGTTTCTAAAGGAATATGGTGTATCTTTATTCATGCTTCTTACTTACATTTGGCTATGATACAGAAAAAATGATGGCAATTCTACCAGCTCTATTTGCAATTAGGTAACATCCTTGAAAATCAAAGCCAAAAATGGCAGAAGAATCAGACAGAGCCTGATTCCTTAACAATATGTAGTATTTTACTGTAACTATGATTTGATTTTCTGAAAACATGGTAAAAATTTTCTCTTTGATTAAGTTAATTTTATGTTTTACATACCTTAACTACTTTCAGACAAACACATTTATATCTCATACAGCAAACAATCAATTAAATACAATGATAGAATATACTTCAAATGTAGACTAATATTGTAATTTAATATTTTGAAACCTTTCTCAATGACAAGACTCCTGGTAAATTTTGTGTCAGACCAGAATATGATCTGTGGAGTGAAATAGCCTGTTATGTCAGGTCTGCAACTTGCTGGATGAATAGTTAATCCCTACTGTGCAGCATTTTAACTTTATTGTACTTTTCTTTAAACAAGAATATTTAGACAGACATAATAGCTTTTATGAAGATTGAATTAGTTGATGTCTTTGAAATGACAACAAAACTTTCTAGCACAGTGAAAATGGTTCAAAAATGTTACTCTTTTTATACTGGGGCAATGGAACTGGGTATTCAAATTTATTTTCTGATTTAAACAAATCTTCTATTTAGAAAATGATATTGAAATGAGAACAATAACAGAAAAAATTTACATAAATAAATTACTAACAGTTTTGTCACTCTATATATTCATTAGAAATTTGAGTAATGAATGATGAATTCCTTTGTGCTTTAAAATAAGAAGAGTACATACAACACAACATATCAAGATAAAGACAATTGACTTTAACATTAGATTCCCTAACAGAAAAATTTGATCCTTGGAATGTGGAAGAGACTTGTCTCTGTCTTGTTTTTGGTATTTTGTGGGAGCCATGAACTGTTCTCCTCTGTGGTGCCCCTCTGCCAAGCCACCATTCCTTGGAGCTACTCAGTTATGAACTGAAACCTCTACAAACTGTGCTAAATAAACATTTCTCCCTTTAACTTTGGGTGTTGGTTATTTTGTCTGTCAGTGAGAGAAAAGCAAACTAAAACAGAAATGGGTACCAGTGAAGTGAAGTCATTGCTGTGTCTATACTTGAACATGTGGTTCAGGTACCTTTGGGAATGGCTTATGGGAAGTGTGTGGGAAGGTTCAGAGATGCTGGCCGAGAAAGTAGCACTGGGTCACCTTAGTTTGAACCATATGGGAAATTCTGGCAAGAGATCAGAAATCCAGTAAAGACAAGGATCAGGAGGTGTCTGCTGGGAAGATGGACTGAGTTAGCTGCTGGACTCCAAATAATGTGTGTTATACATTGACAGAAAATTTGTCTTCATTTTGCTCATTTCCAGAGATTTTGCTTAATACTGAGATTAAGAGTGGCAGAAGAAACTTCAAGGCAGTCAAATAAGGCAGTGCGTGGCTGCTGTTGGAGGCTTTTACCCAAGTTTCTGTTGAGAATCTAGAGCAAAGAGTCTAGAAGAATGATTTAAAACATTGTGAGTTTGGCCAGAAAGGAAATTCCAGTAAAGATGTGGACTATAATGACAGAGCAGAGAAGACCTTTCTGGTTGAGAAGGAACAGGAGAATAGAAAAGATAACCTGAGGGCATCACGAGAAGAAGCAGGACTGTACTCGTTGCAACTTCAAAACTACAAAGGTGAAAGACTTTACTTTGGGAAAAGAGCCCCAGAGCACCATGTTCCATGATGTAATGGCTTAGAGAATTTGATCCTCAGGGTTGGGTTCAAAGTGACCAGAAATTCAGACATTTGACCCCTGCAACCAGAGGAGAAGAGAACCTGGCTACTGCTCAGCTGGCAGCACACCTTGGCAACTTCTTTGTGTTGCTGATTTTAGGAGCATGCAGAATGGAAGAGTTGTGAGGTCAGGAAGGCTTCCACCATGATTACAGTTGAAAGCCTGGGAGGCCAGGCAATGTACCCCTGAGAGAAAAAAGTGTATGATGCTGTGAATGTAGAACCAAAGATGCAGTGGAGACTCCAGAAGTCTGGAGAAGCCAGGAACATGAGTTGTCTAAGGAAAACTGCAAGGAGGGAGAAAAGCTGGAACAACAAAGAAGCCCTGGGAGCTACAACCACAAGCAGTGCATTAGGCCTGGATTTACCCAAGCCTTTTGGAGTTCACAAATTGCCTCAGATGCTTCACATGGAACCACAGGATTAAATGTTTGCCCTGCTGGATTTTGGACTTGCTTTGGTCCCATTCCTTTGAGTAACCCATTTTTAACTTTTGAAATGGAAATACCTATCTTGTGTCATTAAATGTTGAAAGTGTTTAACTTTCTTTTCATTTGTACAAGGGCTTGCAGCTAAGAGTTTTTCTTAATCTCAGGAGACTTTGGACTTGGACTTTTCAGCAATGTTGAAAATGTTAGGACTTTGGCAACTCTTAGAGATGGATCAGATGCCTTTTGCATAAAGGAATGTGCATGATTCTTTTGGGAGGGCTGGTGCAGAATGCTTTGGCTTGTTTCTAGATGTCTCTCCAAAGACTAATGCAGTCCTGGGTAACTAGATTTACACATATGACTGAATCTTGGATGTGTGATTTGGTATTGAGGTATGTGATTAGTAAATTAATCCACTGATTAATTTGGCATTGTTCTGGCTAGGATTAAAAGTATGAGTACTATATTCACTCTAGGGCAGGCAGCCTGTACACAATATAAGGGACATAAATAGTCTGTTCTCTCCCTTGTTGCATTTGCTACCTTCTGCCCATCTTGAACTGTTGCCTCTCTGCCATGTGCCAGCCTGCCTTGGAGACAGCCAGTTAAGGACTGAAACTTGAATGAACTGCAAGCCAAATATACCTTTCTTCTTTTAATTTTAGGTGTTGAGTATTTTGTCTCAGTAATGTGAAAAGAAACTAAAACAGGTATGTATTAGAGCAAATTGAAAATAAATTAAAACCTAGTATTACCAACTTGATGAAAAATAAAAAATACAATATATTATGTGACATATATAAATGTGTCCTAGTCAGCTTTCCTTTTGCTGTAGAAGAATATCTAACAACCCACAACAAGGCCTTTCTTTATCCATTCAAACTGACATCAGGATTAAGGGGCACAGTATACATATACATTGTAGAACCAATCTTTATATATTTGAAGGTGTTTAGATTTTGCATACTAATGGCTCACTTTGTCATGTTTTAGTAAACATATACATTTATATATTCTAAATGGGTGTATTAGTTATATGATCTTGGGATTTTGACAGTTATTTTTCTAACTCCTTATTGTTTTTTGCATATATCATATGAAAATGTGCCAAGAATTATAGTGAAAACCTCTGAATATTTGTAATCATCACTAATAACTTCATAGTCAAATTTATGTTAATTAAAGTTTTATACTGCAAATTTAGCATTTGTTAGAAATTCAATATTATGTTTATTAAAAACAGATTGCAGAACATGTATTACTTATTTTTTGCATATGAACAAAAAATTTTACTTGTACAAAATCCAGCAAACTTTGCTTCCTGGAAGAAAGGCAATATTGTGGTGAATAAATTATACAAAGTCTTCACTTTCACATAACTTATAAAACAACTTCTGGTAGTTATGAAGATTATGGCTAATAAAAAACTAAATAACAAACAATTAATTACAAAAATAAGACTAAAAAGAAAATAAATTGACAGTATTATAGGAAATCAGTCTTTGATGATATTGTATGTATGAAATTTGAGATATTTCAAAATAAAGTTCTACATCCTAAGGAGCAATATTCATTAGGAACATTAAAAAAGAAGTTAAGTTTGTCAATATTATTTTGCAAGCACATTAAATACAAAGGAATGAGAATTGAAAAATATCTGGAGCAAATAAGAATGAGAAAAAAGACTAAGATGGTTGGAAGATAATTATTAAAGGAGAGAGTGTAAAGACAGGAATATTGAGCCCAGTGGAGATCAAACTTTCTATGTAGATTGAAGCTAATCTCTATCTCCACCTCTGACTTTGAAAGCTATTAGCACACTGGTGGCTTGCTGGAAGGGAAAACAAGGTCCTTCACCAAAGTAAAGCTAAATGGGATATGTTTCTCTATGCTTGTATAATTGTGATTTACTCAAATTCTGTAGGACAATCATGTACAGTCAGAAACCTAAACAAGCAAATCTAATCTAAATAATAAATCTTTCAGTAGGAAAAAAAAGGATTAATAAAATATAAGAAAGATTTGTATTATTAAACAACACAACAATGAAAAGCTGTGCCATGTTTGCATCGATTTGGAAAAAGGTGTAAAAAAATAAGGAAATACATGCAAAAAAAGAGGAAAACAACATCTCAAAATTTTGATTTAGTGTTAATGTTGATTAACACCAGTGCTTTAGACTTCATAAAAATGTCAAAGAATACACCAAATATATCATAAAATGAAGATTTTTATTTTCTATAAAGTGAAAAGTAATTTCTATTGTATTTTGGCCACAATGTAATTATGACTGTTACTAACATTAATAATTAAACAGAAATAATGATATAACTTTTGCTCAAAATAGATAATTTTATACTAATTTCTAATAACATTTTGATGTATAATATTTCTTTATAATACAGTGAGGTGTATTTATCTTAAATAATAGCTATCCATATTTTACAGCATAACATATAGATTTTTATCATTGGAAAAAATCAAAGGCTCTATAACAGCACCATTTTAATCTTATTGAAACTGGTGTAAACCTAGTTTATGAAAAAAAATCAAGAAAGTAAAATAGAAATTTTTTTAAAAAGGAAAATGCTATCATTTGTAGCTAAGATGAGATTATCATTAGAAAACAAAAAAGAATTATTTGGCAATATATAATATAATTAGAGTATGGCAGAGAATCTAGTTCCTAAATATTATATGAAACCAATAGCTTGATTATATATAAAGTAATAAACATTAAGTATCTAAAAATCTATAAGAGCAATACAGAAGACTTAAAATAAATTTCACAATAAATGCACAAGAATAATTTAAACATAAATACACAAAATGCTATGAATGAAATGAAATGATATGATTATATAATGTGACATTGCTACTCTGTGTTGGAAAGTCTCATTATTATAGACCCAAAATCACTATAAATTAGCCAATGAATACATTGATTTCAGTGAAAATGACAAGCATATTTTCATTTTGAAATTTCACAAATGCATTAAAAATTTATCATTTTGTGAATATGGTTTTAAAAAGACCCATAGATTAGTAATTAGAAGTAAGATAATTTTGGAGAAAATTGTACTGTCAGAGAGAAACTTGAGCTATAATGCTGCAATAATTAAAGTAATTTTAGCACCCTTAGCTGTTAGACAAGGCAATAAATTACAAAATACTGAAGTTTGAAGATATAATTTTAAATTAGTCCACCAAAGCCGGTCGTGGTGGCGTACGCCTTTAATCCCAGCACTTGGCAGGTTGAGGTAGGCGGAGTGTTGTGAGTTCGAGGCCGGCTTGCCAAAAAACTAGGGCCGGGAGTTTGGCTCAGTGGCTTAAGCGCCTGTCTGGCAGGCGCGAGGTTGTGAGTTCAATCCCTGGTGCCGGAAAAAAAAAAAAATTAGTCCACAAATTCGGATTATTTCATATAAGTAGAGACAATAGACATGTTGTAAAATTAGTGATGTGACAAAGTACGTTATACTAAGTATAATTCTGGCAGGCTTGAAAATTATAGTATAAGATTGATTATGATATAATTATCTGACGAAACAAAATACGAATTTTTGGTAGATTTGGAGAAGAATACTTTCTATCTTAAGTTAAATTTTACTTGGCACTTTTTATTGTAGATGTTAGTAGTGTTCTTAAATCTTATAACTATAAATCACAAAATTATAATTACCTATACAGCTAGTCAGTTTAACTGATGACTTTTACTTCTCTTCTTATGTTAAACTCTATAGTCTTAAATATATAAAAGTCATGCAAACTCTTTATGAGTGATTTTATCCTGAAAGCTCTCCAATCCTTTTATTTTGATTGTTATTGGCTATTTCAAATACAGGGGAAAAATGAAGTTCATAATTCTAACTTCCTGGCAACCTTTCTATATCTGGGAAGTGTATGTATCATAGGTTTGATTAATTCATTGTGTCATCATTCCTGTCTTTTACTAGCAATGACATTTTTAAAGAAATTTAATTGTATAATTTCCCTTCCATATTGATCTCCATCAATAATCTTTAAACTACCAAATGAAGGAACTGAGAATACTTTGCCAATTATTAAATGTGCTTTACACATTGCATTCAAAATTGAATATTAAAAAGTATACACATCCAATACAGTATATTAAAAAATATACACATTCATTTCATTCCAAAGAAAGTCAAATTTGACTTGATGATTTTGGAAAAATTGGTAAATAATTAAATTAAATTAAATTAAAGTCCCCACAAATGATAAATAAAAGTTATTTCAAATGGATTGAAAATGTAATAGAAATAGTTATTTACACAAAAGAAACATGACAGTTTAAACTTCTTTTTGCAGTTGGAGAAATAAAACTATAAATGAAATATTGCCTTATCTGGAAAGTTCTTGGTCAGAGTTGTATTAGTCCAATTTTTAAAATTTATGCTGCAAAATTACAAATATATAAAGTAAAGCATTTCTTTGATATCAGATTTTTATTAACAATTTTCTCCTTTCTGAATCACCTCCTTTGTTGACTAGAAGAAATATTTTCTTTACATAAAGTATTATATTATAATTATATATATAATTTAAGAATTTGGAATATATATATACATACACATTCCATTTTTGTTTCTGTGATCCAATTAATTCTTTTTTTGATTCTTTTTTTATATACTATGGTTTTTGTAGTTATATGGGCATAGCTACCTACTAAAATGGAGAATGCCTGTAATCCCAGTATTAGGGAGACTGAGACAAGGAAATCACAAGTTTGAGTACTATCTGGGCAATTTAGAGGGAACCTGTCTCAAAATAAAAAAAATAATATTGGTTGGAGATGCCCTGAGAGTGAAGGCCCTCATTCACTCCCCAGTGCTGGAGGAAAAAAAAAAAGTAGAGAAGAGAAGAAAAGGGCATACATGCACACACACTAAAAGAACCCTATAGAAATCATACAAATCAAATTGATTCCTAAATTTTACCCTACTATGCAAAACACTTTACTTCAAATAAAATGAAATAAAATAAAATAGGATCAGTTTTAAATCCATTGTAAAATTATACATTCTTCATACCTAAGAAATATTGCTTTCAAATTTATTAGGAGATTGAAACTAATTCTTGCATTACAAAAGTTACAAAGGCATTAACTACAGGTTGGATTTGTCAGCCTGCAAGTGTCTCTGAAATTTCACATTTATTTTATAGTGTATTTTCAGGTGGCAAAACTTTTTTGTCACTGTTAGTTGCCTCAGAGCAAAGTACTGGTTCCATGTAAAGCTTCTGCAGCAACAATTTAGTTCTACTGAGGTTATTTTTAAAATTACTTGTGTGTAGGTGTTGTACATTTACCTTCATGTGTAAGCAAAAATGAATTGGAACACTGTTGAAGCTGTCTAGTCATTGATGCCATCATAGTTTTATCATCATCACACAACCTCTTGGACATAAGAAGTTAACACTGTGGAAGACTTGCAAAGCAGATGATAACAGATAAGTATCTTACATGATGGCCTTTGTGTCAATTATGTAAAAGTACAAACAAGGAATTTAAATTTAGACAAGAACACCTGCTTGTCTAAGTTCTCTGAGATAGGGACAGAGGTGAGGGTTGAAGTCAAGTTCTAGTGATTTCCAAATTTCTTTGCTCTTTGCTAAATAAATGCCTTTTTGGTGATCATATCTGTCCTTAAGATACATCTCGTATGTGTTTATAATTGCTACTGATGGTTTGTGGAAGATTAAGTTCCTTAGGCACTTGCCTTTTAACACTCCCCTACAAACTAAAATATGGCATGTCACTCATCTACTTATGTAATATATGACATGGAGTGAAGAGTCAGAAAGATCATACCTCTCAACCTTTGTAGGAGTGTGGAATAGCATGGTTGAGAATCTGTATGCAACATTATTAAGGCATTATCATTGTTCTGCTAAATTTATACATTTAAAAAGGTATAGTGAATTTAAAAAAATGCATAATTCTTTGACAATATTCAATTGATGAAGTTGGTTTACGGAAACAGTGTAGAGGTAGTGCATGATAACTTGTAACTTTATATGAGAGTGCAAAGAAAGAATCATAAAACACAATAATCTATTATGTATATCTTCAAATTTATAATTTTTAAGCTATTTCATTGAAGTTGGAATATTTGTTGAAATATATACCAAAATTAACAAGAGAGACTGTGTGAGATGTCAAGAGTAAAGAAGGATATGAAAGTCTGTTTCAGAGACACAATTATTTGAAATTCCTGTTTTTCTCTCAATTAATATTTTAAAAAAATTAAATTTGGTTAATGATAGCAACTTAGAACCAAAAATACTCCCCAAAAACTAAAACAAAAATGAAAACCAAAAAACAAAAGGAAAAAAAAGCCATTTCCAAGAAGAAAATAACTGCTTTGGCCATATTTGTAAAGCATTGTGAAGAATTTGTGCTCCTTCATTAAAGAAAGCACATTCTTGGCACTTTTTTTCAATTTAATATTTTTTATTTAAAAGAGAATAAAAATGATGATACAGAATTTCAAAGCAAAATAATAGGAGTATTTATACTTTTTAAAGGATGGTATAATAGGCATTATTTCAAGGGTTGGTGTGAAAATGGAGTTTTGTAGTAGAAGAGAGAAATTGGGCTCAAATCAGAATACAAGGTCAAGGGGAGATGCATTACCAAGCAACAGGATGGGAGTCAATTTACTAAGAATAAACCCCAAAGGTATGGGAGATTCTGGCTAACCTGATTTGACAGAATTATTGCTGGAAACAAGCCAAGGTGATTAGGTAGTGATGATAGGGATAAAGACTGATTGTATTAGAGGAGTTGGGTGTATTTTGCAAAACTGACTCAGCAGGATTCTTGATGAAACTAGTTTAACAAAAGATGATCATGAAAGGGCAAAAGTAAAGTCTTAGTTAAGGAGAGAAGAATTTTTACCATTTCAAGGTTCCTATATGTCCAGAGTCTATACAATAGTGAATTGAGCAGAAGAATTAAGTTTTTTTTTAAGGTATTTGATTCAGAACTTGTTTTGAAGAGCCATTCATTACAAAGGGAAACTTGTTCGTTGTGTTCATAATAATAGGTGAGATACTGTGACATAAATCATAAAATGGAATCAAGAAAAACTAGAAGAGGATTAATAAATTGTGCAGAATTAAATTGTTTGAAAACCAAACCTATTTAAGATCCTGGATGGAGATATTTCAATTAGGTGCTTGAGACAAAGGTCTTCATCACTATGAAAAGTAGAGGGGATTTAAAAAGTATCTCAATATCATTGTATCTACACTGATTCATTATTTAATAAAATTATGTAATTAAATATATATGAGTCAACATATAACAAAACACATAAACTGACAATTACTTTTTAAAATAGCATGGTTGGGTAAGATAAATCATTCTCAGTTAGTTGATTTTGTACCTTTAGAAAGCAAAAACAGTAAAAAGAGTTTTCTTTTTCAGTTGGGACTTCGCAAAAGTTTTTCATCAGTGTTCTATATAGCTTACTTACATTTAAGGGTGTGTTTTCCAAAGTAACTTAGAGAATAGTAAAGAGCAGGAAACAGAAACCATCCATAGATTGGAAGAAATGAATTGAAATAATGCATTGGAACCTGGGAGTGAGGGTCATTGTTCAGACTCTAGAATTATGATATAGGCTGCCAGGTGAGTGGCAGAAACATGGAGACAGAAATTTTCAGGCAGGAGATGGAGCCTCTAAAGAAAACCTACACACCTGTGAGAACATTAGTGATAGAGCAAGAAAGAACATGAATTTTGATTTCTTTCTTCCTCTCAGTTTCTTATATTCTACTAGCACCTAAAACTGGCTAAACTTTTCCCTACAATCAGTTAGAACAGAGTGCCTACAGTTCTTTGCCACACATGGCAGAACAAGTAAAAGTCTGACAAATAAAAAGGTAAAAGTGCCGTGCTTGCAACTTACAGATGGGTACATCAAAAATACTGTCAGTGTTACATTTATTGTTAACTGTTCTGTTCCAAAAATAATGGACCGAATATCATCTTGAGCCCAAAGCTATTATAATAAACGATTGTATCCTTCTCATGTTACTGTTCAGGTAAAAGACTCTTCATAAATCACTGGATGACTGAAGATTTTTAAATACTATATATGTTATTTCAAGGGCATTTTTTTCTTGTACAAGTTATCTTCAGAAATATTACATGTCTAGTTATCTATTAATTGACCAAAGTTTGGCACATCTGGACAGATTTACAGATGCTTTTTTATATATTTGGATTTAAGTCAAGCCACACAAAAATATCGTCAGCACATTCTAAGCAATGGAGATAGAATCTCAGTTTTCAAGAAATTTAGTGGAGAATTAAGTTTGTTAAACACCAGCTTTCATTTCGATAGGAACAATAGAAAATAAGGGCAAGCAAATTGGAAACAAGGCAGTTTGATCAAATAAAGGTGCAAAATTTAAGGAGAGCTTCTCCAAGGAGGTGATGATTGAGTTGAGACTTGAGAGACACATAAAGTTGAAGAAACAATATTTTGTTTCAGGCATATGGAAAAGCCTTTTTGATTTAGCAATTTATCATTTATTTATTTTTACTATATTTCTATTTATACAAGTAACAAATGTCTACTATACAGGAATTAATACACATATGAAGAAAGGAAAATTAGCCTTTAATCCTTACTATTTGGAAACAAAGATTTAAGAACATTTAAATGCATAACTTCCCAGACCTTTTATGCATACATTTAATTTTTAGGAAAATTGAATAAATCTTACAAACAAAAAATAAATCACGCATTTCATATTATGGTTGTTTTTATGTAAAATATATCATGAATTTATTTATCTAGTACTATATATATATAACTGCATATTCCTAAATTATAATAATTGGATAATATTAAAAATAATTGGGTAATATTTCATAGCATAGTTTCTATCTTATTTTGATTGATATTTTTGTTATTTATTGATAGCCAAAATAATAAGGAGTGTTGTGGTAAATTCTGCATTCCTGTTAGCTTTATAGTTACTATATGATTATTATACATTTCTGAGGTCAAAGTATATTCACATCTTACTTAAAATCTTAATTTATAGACAAATATAAAATGATTTAAAAGTTAGGAAAACAGGTGGATTTTTCATTAAACACATCAAAACTGAGATTAGAGATTATTGATATTTTCAGATTTTTCTTAACCAAATATTGCTGTCAGATTTCATTTTAAGAATGAAACACTTGGAAAGCTGAATAGGAATTTTTACACCTAAAAATGTCTGTTAAAATCTATATTATTTACAATTATTTAAGGGTTGTTATGGGTATGGTCCTGTGTCCCCCCCCCCAAAGCCTCATGTAATCATGGAGGGCTGAGTCTCACATTCATGATTGGTGATGTGAGTGTTGCACCGACCCAGGGGTAGGCCCTATATACATTGTAGGGGCGAGAGGAAGGGGGGTCTTCCCCATCTCTCTCTTGCTGGGTTCACCTTGCTGTTTGGTGGCTGCCATGAATGGCTGCCCCACCACTCTGCCCTGTATATTGATTGAAACCTCCAAGAACTGTAAGAAATAAACCTTTCCTTCCCTAATTTTGGGCATCAGGTATTCTGTCTCAGCAATGAGTAAAAGTAACTATGACAGGGGCAATCAACCAATGATAAACTCTTAATTGTAAAAGTTTTTCTGCTGTATATGTAAGATTTATAAAACCTTCTCCCATATCTTATACAAAATGATTTGTTGATACTCAGAAATTAATGAGAAACAATTATAATGTTGAGCAAGTTGATATGAAAATATGGACAGAAATCAACAAAATTTAATTCAATAATTCTATTCTAATAATAGGTTGGGGTACCAGCTACTTTGAAATTTTTTAACATCATATTTGCCTGGGTATACTGTCCTGTCTGTTCCTTTTCTGGGACACTCTGGAAGAAAAGAGGGCTATATTTGCTTTGAAAATGTTCTTCAACTGGTGCATTCCTTTTTTCTCTCTTCTTTTTCTTCATTCTGTCATTTTTATATGCCTGCCTCATCTTTTACTTATTATTTTACTCTGGAAAGAATTCACTTATTTTTAAGTATAGAAAAAAATAAAATAGCCAATAATCTATGCATCCAGAAATCTCAATGATTATTTTGATATAAAATGAACAGGATTACCTCCCAAGAATGCTGAACAGTACAAAGAAATGAAAAGCAAGTATGTCTCCCTTCAATTTCCCTGGTTTAATTTTTATTTTTACATTATTCACAGTTTATTTTTTCATCTTACCCATAAGATGCAAGAACTATCTTCATATGTACTATTTAACTAAAAGTATATTTACAAGTTTTGTTTTAAACCAGAGTATAAGTCATACAATATAACAATATACATTGTTCTTAGTTTTATGTATGATGTAAATCTACATACTTTTTTAATAATTCAAATCTATTCCAGTGTTTGGATATATACCATAATTTAATTAACTACATAGAAGGCTATTTGGGGAATCAATTCTGATATACATAAAATTTCATTGAGCACACCTTTAATCTACTTGAGAATATAGTGACAAAAACATATGACTGTCAGTGGAAGGTGTGAAATAAAAATTATGAATTCTTTTTTTTTTTTTTTATTAATAATAGAAGAC
>RJWM01015027.1:0-48940 GCA_004363535.1 Dasyprocta punctata
AGAGAGAGAGAGAGAGAGAGACCCTCTTCATACATATATACCCCAGTAAAACAAATTGAAGATTATGTACACAATGGGAAATAAAATTCTAGAATAGGTATCAATGACATGGTTTTTTTCCAAGATGATTCTGCCAATGTTTCCTCCCAGGGATTTTCTTCTCTTTATCTGAGACGAATCTGTGCTGGGGCTGCCTGTGGCTTTTCCTCTCATCGAGTCCTCTTCAGAGTGGAGAGAAAAGGAAGTCTGGTCCATGTCAGTCTCGCTATCATGGTAACAACCATCGAAGGCCATGGCTTGAACTGCATCAATGTACATTCCAGAAATCTGTCAAAAAAACCTTTATGTAAAAGCAGGTCAAGCATATAGTTTTATTACAGTAAAGTATAAGTAAAATTTAAAAATTAGCTTTTATAAATGCTAAAAATATTTTGTTTATTAGAATTTTGGTTTTGATTTGGTATCTAATTAAAACTCACTTTAATAATAAATAGAAACATCATCTTATGGATCTTGATCTAGTAAGAAATTTTGTATTTATTTCCATAAAGGTATTTGAGAATTATCAAAGTAAAAGTTATGCAACTATAAAGTCAATGTTCTCTAATTTAGTCCTAGTCTGACAGACGGTTATAGTTGATGCATGTTATCATCTTTATTTCTGTGTAGTATGAATTGTTTGCCATAAGTTTGTGAGTTGAACTTGAATATAATTTACTGGAACATCAATATAGGCCAATTGGATATGCTTTTCAATTTACTTTTTCTCCTTAGGGAGAACATAGCAGTATGTTCAGTCAGTGTGGTTTTTGCTCAAAAACAGAATAATTGCATCTGGTAACCTATGTATGCTTAAGTTAGGGATTAGTGAGGGAATGATTTTAGCTGTTCCTTAAAAATTCAAATGTGCCAGGCCTTCTTATTTTTGCTTAAAATTATCTATCAATTATGCTAACATGACCCAATTAAACATGAAATTTACTTATTTTTCTGAAGGAGAAAATTGCTAGTGCTTTCTGGCTCCAGTGCCTGATTGACTATAAACCAAAATTTTTGTTTGAGGTCTTACTCGGGGGAGATTGAAATTCTTACTTGCAGTTTCTAGGAACCAGTTAGTAATTGCTTTTTGTGAAAACAAAATCACTTCTTGATCTATGGGGAAGTTGAAAAGTGAACAAATATGAAGAGGGTACTCCAGATGAAATTATTTAGAATTCAAATTGGAGGCTGCAGAGTAAATTCTGTCAAAACCTGTATTTGGGTCATAGCAATTTAAACATTTAACATTTTACTGAATTCAAAAGACATGGAGACTATTTTGTGCTGTCAGTCACCTAACCAGGAATCCATATGTTGGTGTACATTGTCCTTTTATTTAATTGCAGAGATTTTTCATAATAAAATGAAAATAGACAAAATAAAATGCAAAGAGATCAAGGCGAATAACTAACTTGAGGTAGTCAATAACATTACTAACATATTCAACTTTGGATTTGATGCTAGAAAAAGTATATACAGTTCTGTTAATTGGTTTCCCTAGACATCCAGAACACTGCTGAGCCATCCCTCATCCATTCACTATTTTTATTGGAATAAAAATATCAGTGCATTAAAAGAAAAAAATCTTTGAAGAACAAGGTTGTCATTTTTATTCCCCATTATGATAATTTAGAATTATCTATGTAATTGCTTAAAGTTTCCAGCCTACAAGTTGCCAAAAGGCTGTAATTTTTTACAGGTTCATGTCAGTTTTCCACAGAAACAGCTTTACAGCTGGTCTTTGTTTTTCATTTCAGGTCATATATTAGCACATTGATAAGGTATATTTGGTCTGAACTACAGATCTGACTGTTTTAGACTGAGTTCTATGTCCTGGAATTAGAAAAACATTTAGATAGGGAATAAGAAAAAAATAACTTCCTGTCTCCTTCCTAGGAGAGAGTCAACATTAGGGAAAATGTTTCCATGATCTTGGTGTTCTCACGGTTCTTACTGTTTAGTGGGTGGTTGGAGGGTTGTGTGATGGTAGAGGTGGAGGAGGTGGTATTTGGTTGGGTGGTACTAGTGGGAGATGGTGTTGTGTCTCTGTAGTGGTGATGGTGATGGTGGGTGGTAATACTGCTGATGGTTGTGATTGATAGCAGTGGCAGTGGCGGTGGTAGAAAAGATGTTTTGTCTCACTGTATTTTTATAGAAGGAAATCTACTGGGCTAACATTTAGACCTTCCTTACCATCCATCATTCATTTTCCCTCATTGTCTAGGAAAAAGAGCTAACATGTGTGGTTCAGTCCCTTTTGAGTCTTTACTTTGGCATCCTCACTGGTGTTCAGGTTTGTTATTCAAAATGACGTAAAGGAGACTAACCTAACAGGGAGAACCCTAAATTGCTTTGCTTTGTCAGTGACCAAGAGTAAGTACTTTTTTTTTTTTTTTTTTTTTTTGCGGCACCGGGGATTGAACTCACAACCTCACGCCTGCCAGGGCAGGTGCTTAAGGCACTGAGCCAAATTCCCGGCCCTGGTTTTTTGAGGCAGGGTCGCACTATGTAGCTCAGACCGGCCTTGCACTCGCGTTGTAGCCCAAGCCGGCCTCGAACTCACAACGCTCCGCCTACCTCAGCCTCCCGAGTGCTGGGATTAAAGGCGTGCGCCACCACGCCCGGCTTCAAGAGTAAGTACTTTTAACTGAGTGTGAAATATAGTGAACCAACTTGCTTGCAGATCTAAACAACATTCAACAAACTGCTTTATTAAAAACGAAAGTGACATCACTGTACCAAACTGTCTGGCTCCCAGTTCTTGTTCTCTTTTAAAAACTGGTTTCCAACTCAAATATAGAGAAGAGTTGTCATTGATTAGCCCCTAAACCTCCAGATATATGCTTCTACTCTCATCCATGTGAAGTTTCCTGTCCTTTCAAAGGCCTTTTGCTTTAAGCCACCTGTTTCTACCATTTTTAAGATACTCTCTCAGTGTGTGGGTGTTTGACACTAATCACAGTAGGAACTTACATTTGTATAGCACTTTATAGATTACCAAGATTTCAAATCCATTATTGTACCATTTAACACTCACAATAGCCCTGTGAGGGAAACAGGCAAGAAATTATACCATTTGGAGAATGCAGATGGAGGCTCAAGAGACTTAGCTTAAAACACAAAGCTGGGAAGTGGCAGAGCTCAGTGTGGCATCACTCCTTTTTAACTCTAAATCACTTCTTCCTTTCATCTTATGATATATGAATGACAAGTAGGATATTTATTTGAGATAACCATGGAGGAAGAGAAAATAGAGAGTTGTTTATTGGTTACAGAGTTCCAGTTTTGCAAAAAAAAAAAAAATCTCTGGAGATTGTACAACATTTTGAACATACTTAACATTGCTGATCTATATACTTTAAAATAGCTACAATGGCAAATTCTAAGTTATGTGTATTTTAACATAATTAAAACTCCCAAAATTTATGAAAGAAGATACTTATTAACTCAAAGCAGTTCTTCAATGAGTACATAAGATGATTGCATGTAATTTCCACAAGTAAAAAGAAACTCAGGTTATGTGAAGATATTTGTCTGACAGATAAGGGCAGGAAAAAATGTTGATATTTAGGAGTCAAAGGACTAGTTGGAAAAGGGCCAATATTACTTCAATGTGTATTTCTTGGGTTAACTAATCCTTGAATCAAAACAAGAAAAAATGATTTCCCTCTTTTCACATTTTTTGGGGTTACCTTTTACTTTACAAGTTATTCAAATCACTGCTAGTTGTGGAATGAGTAATGGACCAGCAGCATCAGCATTACCTCAGCCTTGACAGCAATGCAGGCTCTCAGGTTATACCCCAGACCAGCTGAGTCAGCATGCTGATGAGAAAGCAGGGAATGTGCATGTACTATTGGAGCACATGGGTCTAAAGCATCCTGTTTCCTCACATTTGCATGGCACTGTGTGAACGTGTGTGATGCATAGCCACATGCTGTCAACAGAAGAAATGGAAAGATCTGTAATAAAACACAATCCGTTCCTACTAAAGGGTTGGCTCAATTGCAAAAGAAACAATAAAGTTAGCATCCCAGAAGATCTGAATTGCAACAGCATCTTTGTTGGCTGTGAGTCTTTTGGCAAAATTGTTTACTTCAATAAAACTGTGCTTCGTCATTTATAAAAGAGATAATCAACTTGCCAAGGCCTACACTGGGGAGCTGATAGGAAGCTTCAGTAATGGAAAGATGACATAGAAACACTATGAAGATATGAAGTGCTATCACTAGAAATCAAAAAACATTAAACAATGTTCTTGGTATATAAGAATTTATTAAACTAATGTGGATATATTTTGTTAAAATTATACATGCACTGAGTCTCTCAAATGTAGGCTAGCAAATGAATAAATGTACTTGAAATACAATATCTTAGGTCAGTTCTTATTAGAAGTGGGACTGGTGCCCACAATCTTTGTGAAATGAAGCGGACAGAAAGTGATCTAGCAATATTAAGCAATGTCGCAAAATGTTATAACACTGAGAGCCCAGAAAGCACCTTAATTCTAGGATACTGTGGGGAGAAGAACCTCCCTTTTTGCTCTTCTACCTTCTGAGGGAGAGAAAGGTAAAGATAAGTTTTGAGAAACAGCATTTGCTGGTTGAGAGCACAGCCTTTGTTTCAAGGAGACCCAGAAGCAAATCTTGATTTCTCTTTAGTTTGTCTATGTTTATTTTGCTTCTGTGAAATGAGGGAGGTAAAGCATTGATCTCTTGGGTTATTGTGGGAATTAAATGAGACAATATATGGTAGGTTACTGGCATAATGACAATATATAATGAACACTCATTGCATATTAGCTATTATTATTATCATTATCATCATCTGCCACTTGAAATGCATACCAACCCCTTGTTTTAAGGAGATACAGGTAGGCTGCCGAGGACACCAGCCAGCACAGAGCAGAGATTAAAGTTCAATATGAGGCTGTCAGCATCCTGTAATCTTGCATCATGCCAAAGCACATGGACCTAATACAAAAGCTTGTAGAATTATCAAGAGAGGGTTACATAAGAGCACTGAAATGTTTGCATTCCAAAAGGGATCTCATAGCCAAAGCAAAGTGGTACCTTCCCTTGCTTCTTGCATTGCTCCTGTTCTTCCACTGTGGTGAGATAATTCACAGCTGCATACTCAATGACTGACAGAAACACAAAGAGGGAGCTGACCCACAAGTATATGTCCACGGCCTTGATGTAGGACACCTGGGGCATGGAGGCACTCACACCAGTGATGATTGTGGACATGGTCAGCACCGTGGTGATTCCTGACATTAAAAAATAGTGACAAGGTCAGTGACATAGCCATTCAGTTCGCAAACTGGTTAAGAGTCACAACAGCTGCTGCGACTGCAGAACAGCACTAGTCTGGTGATCCAGTGGATGGTGGGGGGAATCATTGCATGATAACCCCACACACCAAGAAGATCTCCTGGATTTTTCTTTCCCTCTTTTTCTCCTGCCCTGACTGCTATTGCCCATAGTGTGCCCTTTCTTCCATTTAGAGACACAGAGCCTGACCTGTCTGCGTCCTACCCTCAGATGGGTATCTCCTAACCATCCCCAAAAGGTAAAAATGTATTCAGTTTTTAAAAATTATTATGAGAAAGAAATCTCAAAGTCATTCCCACTAACTTTTCCCATTATTTCACAATTTTTATTGTTAAGATAATTGTTTTTGTGCAACCTTTACACACTTTTATGCTGTAGTGGGATCTCGTTTCTTCTTGAGTGATGTTTAGTGGGATTGAAGATTGCTATTCTCTGTACTTTTCTTTCAAAGAGAACACTCAGAGGCTATAATTAATGTCTTTACCCTTTGTTAATGAAATTACAGTTCAACTGAAATTCAGAGACCACATGTGCTACTAGAAGCTTGGTCTTTAGTAAACATTTACTGAGCAACTGCTAAATGCCAGTCAACATTTCCTCTCATTTCCCCCTCCCATTTCCTTCCTTCCCAGGCCCTTCTCTTCCCTTCCTCTCTTCTCAGAGTTGATTCCCTTTCCTTTTTCTTCTCCTCTTTTCCCTTTATTCTCTTGCCTGAGCACCAGAGGCAAAGAGATCCTGTTTTTAGGAGTTAGTGGAGGAAGAAGTGACATTGAAATTTCTTTAATAAATTGCTGGCTCAAGAATTAGGAGCAAGAATCTACAAGTTGGGTAACAAAGACTAAAAAGTTTCCCCATGACAAAAGATTCAAACAGTAGAGTGAAGAGATAACTTATTGAATGAGAAAAAAATCTTTGCAACCTACTCCTCAGACTGAGGACTAATATCCAAAATATACAAAGAATTAAAAAAATTAAACCACCGAAAATGTAAGACCCAGTCCAGAAATGTCTCATTACTGAGACAAAATACCTGATATTAAAAATTAAGGGAGGCAAGGTTTATTCAGCTCACAGTTTGTTTATAATGAAATCTAAAATTCATAGATTTCATTTCAATTGTAATCAGTTTGCTCCAAGGTAGGGTGGCTTGGCAGAGGGGCAACCAAAGCAACAAGAACAAAAAGGGGAGAAAGTCTCTTTTCCTCCCTTATATTGTACGCAGGCTACCCACCCTAGGGCAAGTATAGCACTCACAACCCCAATTCCAGGACTAGACAATGAGCAAATCAGAATCTCTAGATTCAGTCACCTTTAAAAAGCCCATTTCCTGTGACCTCTTGAGGCTTTGGGGGGACACCTAGACACAAACTATGACATCATACTACAGTGATACATATATACCAATGTTTATAGCAGCATAATTCATAATAGCTAGATTCTCGAAGCAGTTTTGATACCTATCAACAGATGATTGGTTAAGAAAATGTGTTGTCTATATATAATGGAATACTGCTTGGCTATAAAGAATGATACATTTGAGATATTTGTGGGAAAACAGATGCACTGGAAAAATATAAGGTTAGGTGAAATAAACTAGACACACAAGTTTAAATGCTATATGGTATCTCTCATTTGAGGGAGACAAAGTACAAACAAAGAAAATGGTAAAGGATAGATAGAAAAGGACAAGGGGATGGATCTCTTACAATAGAGAAGTGGTCCAGGGGAGGAAGGGGGAGGGGTGAGGAGGAGGGGAAGAAATAAGAAGAACAAAGATATGCTACGTACAGGAACCTAATAACCCCGATTAATATAAACACTATATACCATAACATGACCTAAAACTACTAATATCAGCAAGTATGAAAAAGGGGAAAAGGGAACCCAAGGAGGAGAGAGGAGGGTAGGGAAAGGGAAAGGTATAAAATAAACAAGCTGCGGTATGTACATGTAACCACTCCTCAAGACAACTGTAAACCACATGAGTTGCAAACATACACTAATAAAATAAAATAAATAAATAAATTGCTGTCTGTGGGAAGGTCCATTCTATGTCTGTGCTCATTCCTCAAAGGGATATTGTAAGAATTCTGCCTGGAGTGTAAGTATGGTCTAGTAAATATTTGAATTGTATGCTAGCTGGCATGATTTTACTGCTTAACTTCCCACTAGGGAGGTTCAAATGGAATCCTTAATGATTTTTATAAGTTGGGAGGAATCCCAAACAGCAGGAAGAACACCATGATTTACTCCTAAGTTTACAGACACAGCATGTGAACAGCTTTAACCAACGTCTTTTTATTCTCTCTCTAGTTATTCTGCGAAGTTCTCGTATAAGGGGGCCTATATCACACAGAATGACAAGTTTATAGCATCATTCAATTTCAAATGAAGTTTTCAGTTTATAGAATTGAGCCCAATACAACCTGGTAATTTGACAACTACCATGGGAGGACCCAGAATCTCACCTTAACTTTGATGTGTACTTCCTGAATAAGAAACCTAAATACAATTCTAGTTTGTAAGATTAAACACAGGTAGCTGTCTCACTGAGTCCAGGTTTCTTACTGACAATGTTCAAATCATCAATATGCATATATGTGCATGTTGCTTTCATTCTTTGACTGCAAAACATATTTGTTACATAAGCATCAATATGTGAAATTTATATTAATATTTGAGATATAGCCAAAATCAAAATTATTACATAAAACCCACTTACTTTCAGCAAATATTTACTCACATGTAGATAAATTTAATTGGCCCGTGTTGCCCTAGGGAAATATGAACTGAGAATGGGTAAGTAATTTTGTCAGGAGCAGGATTCCAATCTCTTCCCCTGATAAACCTGTGCTTTATGTGGAAATCTATTGCCTCTTATTCTAGACCTGAAAAGAGAATATCCTTTTGTTTTTAAGATTATAAATCAATCTCTATATATGAATCTTTGAGACCAAATGTTATGAAATCCATGTGGAACTATGTTAAGAGGCACAAAGAAGGTACTCTGTGCTTTACAACAGGACAAAAGTCTTAATCCCCTCAGAAGTTTACTAGCATATACTAAAGGAATCCTGAACTAAAATTCCTATTTAGTTTATCTCATTAGCTAAAAAAAAAAAAATTAAAGCGTTTTCTTTAGTTGATTTACTGAGATGTGGGAGATGAAACTTCATTTTGTCAGTAATATGGATTAGTAGAGTAAACAAAGTTTACAGAGCTCCAATGACACAATTGGTTAGTGCATGGTACTTATGTAGAAAAAATAAAGGTTTTGATGAGAACAAAGACTCAAAATTATGTTCATGCCAGGGTGTCTCATGATGTATTTGGAACTGATGACTACTTGGCTAAAAAGGAATAAAGAAATTGGATTATCTAAATTTGCCAGGGAACAATAAAATCTCAGTCATTTCTTTCAAGGGTGCTTATCCCAACTAATTTATTACAACTTTATTTTGAAAATCACTATTTTAGAGTTCCCTTGTTTAAAATGAGAGAGAAAAAAAAGAACGAGGGAGTGGAGAGGAGAGACTGTTGGGCAGAGGGAGTGAGTGATGAGAAAGCTGATATATAAATTCCAAAAGCAATAGAACTTGAAGTGAGTACTATTACAGCTACATTAAACACACTTATTATGTCCCGAGCCACCCCTTGGAAATGCATTAATCTTGACAAATAGGATTCCTCACAGAACCATTAAAGTTAACATCCCAATAAAGGAGTTTTGAATTATATGGAGTGACTATTTAGTCAGGGGAAGGTCATGTGTTGAGATTAGAGAATTATCTTCCCACCTACTGATATTGCTGTGCACAGTTAGGAAAATTTATAAGAAAATATTTAGTCTGGCCATTTGGCTCAGTTCCTCTAAATCCTTGCGGCTCCCTGACATTAACTTTTAAGTACATATATGGGATGAGTTAAGGACAGTCTGGAGAAAATTATTCATGTCTGTGTTTTATTAGCCACTTTTGGTCATACGTGGTGGGTAGGTGCATTGACCGGTTTGACAGCTGTAGGGCAGAAAAGCATCATTTCTAGAACTACTGAGGTTGTTCCCCCTGCTCAGGAGCATGCTGCAAGCAGTTCTCCTGCAGGAAGGGAATATCTCCATTCATTTTCAAGTGAGAGAAAATATTTTTGCTATAGGTGTAAGCAGGAGAAAATATGAAGTAATAGAAGGGAAACAGTAAGCTATGGCCAGAAATTAACAACCATTGTCCTTCAACGGTGGTACCAGAACTTAGTGATTATCATTAGAAGCTTTGGTAATCTCTGTGATGGTTAACTGAATTGTCGTTGCTCAGTTCCCTAAATATTTACTTTTCCAAATAAATGAGATATCATCTGTTAGAAGATATCTTACTACAGGTATGAAAGTTCGATGGACTTCCTCTGCATGTGTTTCTCAGCAAAAGACTTAATTCATTGTACAGAAAATGGTGTAATTCATTCCTACCATATGGGCAAAGCAAGAAATATGGAAGCAGGAAAGAAGGAGAGAAGTGGAAATAAAAAAGCAAAGAGTAATACAACTCTTCCTTCCATGACTGTAAATAAAGCCTTTATAATGACCTTACATTCTTTCCTTGCAAAATTAAGCAGAGAGATACAAGGTTTCAAACTCATCACACATCCCAAATGATGATGGCTATTAGCTCTTATGAGAATTGCATAATTGCAATTGATAATTTTTAAGCTATTCAGTATCTATTGTTCTTTACCTGAAAAAATATTTAAAGTGGGGTGAGCTAAGTACTGGAAACATCAGAACCATGTATTGGGAGTGAAATATGTTTAGAGCACCGTGATAGATGGTACAGACACAAAAGTAATGCTTGTCCTTGAGAAGGTCACTTTCTAATAAAGATCAGACAAATTATCCCTGCCTCATAGCTAAAAAATGAAATACAGGAAGCAGGTATCATTTGGTTCAAAGCTAGGAAAAGCCTGTGTGCTTGAAGCCATAAGCAGAGACTTCTGGCTCTGGAGAGATGGCGGGATTTTGACAAAGGAAGACAAGCAGGGAGGATATTCTAGGCAGAGGGAGAACCAGAATGAATGTGCCAAGGTGAGATAAACGGGGGACCGTTTGAAAAGCATTAAAAGTCCAAATTCGCTAACATTTAGTGTAAGTAGACTGGGGCAGAAGTAGGGTTTCTGATTTAGCAGTATTATTTGGGTCTTCCTAAAATTCAAATTTAACTGAGTGTCTAGTATTTCATCTGGTACCCTATGGGAGCTCCTTGGGTTCTAAGCTAAAAGTATTTACTTCAATAGCATTTTGAGATGAGTGTACATTAGTGTGATCACATTTGCATTTTAGAAATATTTTTCTGGTATTCTAGTATGATTGGACTGGACCAAGAACAGGAGGCAAAAGATGCAATGAAAGGTGTATCTTACTGCTCAGTGCACATTAGTGTAATGCACCTCTTCCTCTGGAAGTTACCACCACAAACTACTTGTTTCAGAGATCATGGGCCAGGTTTCCGCTTCCAAGTCCCTGCGGGTCACAGAAGTCACAGAGCCTTGAAAGATGACCCTGGGCAGATAGGTATATTCAAACAATCCAAGAGAAAGTTAGCAAGGGTCATAGCATGGGGCAGAATACATGAAAAAGAGAGAGAGAGAGACTATAAGAATATTAAGCACGTTTTAGAGAAAAGATGGTAGAGGTTCAGAAACCTGACAACTACAATTCCTCAAGACTTTTCCCAGAGACTCTGTGTAGTAAAAATAAATTTGACTGCAGTACCCAGACATTATTTACTTTTGTCACTGTGTCAACATTTGCACTGACAGTGCAGGTGCAGTGGTTGGTAAAACTGGCCATTGCCTCAGCAAGACTGAAAGCAGCAACACCAAACACACCGCTCATCACTGCGTTTTTCCTGTCCCAGCACTCACAGTGAAATGGAAAGGCAGTAAAAGTTACTACTTTTATTAAGGTGTAGTTCTTGAATATGTGTGTTTTTCGTGTTCTGGATTGTGAAATGACAAATGCACAAAAAGTGCTCTGCGGACCAAAGCAGAAAGACTGTCCTAAGGAAAAGTGCTCAGGCAATGGGGTTGTGAGGTGAGCTAGATGCTTTTAAAAATGGAGCACCATATTTACTCAAAAGAAAAACTGAGGACAAACTGATTATCCAGGTTTTAGTGTTTGGCAAACATTTTCTTAAACCAAGCAAAACCAGCCTAGGACTTCATGTAAAACAGTTAATGATGTTGGTTATCAACTATGTGATTTGAACTTACAAGGCAAAACTAGAGTTTTACCAAATTTACCTACATCACTTATGAACCTCTTCTTACTTAAAATTTTCTGATAAGTGATTAGCAGTGGTATTAATTAATGTGCTTTTGATGTTGCTTAATGAATTATGAAAATCTTTGAAAGATCTATATAACTCAGTAAATCTGTATTTTCCAAAAGACCAGTACAGTGGGTAAAAGATCTATCTGTTCAAAGTAGACCAGTGGATTTTAATCTAACATAATGGAAAAAAAAATTGATGTCACTTCAGATTTCACATTGCAACTAAGCTTTGGGAAACTGTTGCTTTTTGATTGTGAGTGTGAGTCAATATCTCAAATTATCTAGATTTAAATCAGTAGTCCTGTTTCCAAGACAAAATTATTCAGAAAGATCCAAAACACTAGTCATTTAAAAGATACTAGTCATTTTTCAATCACATATTTGATAAAGTCAAAATTTCCCTATATTTCAACCAAAACCTATTACACTAGACTGAAGAAGTGGAGATAGGATCCAGCTGTCTAAATGTGAAACTACTGGAAGAAAATATAAAACTACTGGAAGAAAATACAGGGGAATAGTTCACGACATTGGTATAGGCAATGATTTTTTTTTGATAACTCCTGCAGAGAACAGGAAATAAAATAGATAAAAGCAATAATATCAAACCATAAAGCTTCTATATGCCAAAGAAAACAATCCACAGAGAAAATAACCTACAGAATGGTAAAACATGTCTTACAAACTATTCATCTGACAAAGGATCAGTATTCATGCTATATAAAAAAAACTTAACAACTAAACTAAAAAACCCTTGAATTACCTGATTTAAAAACAAGCAAATGATAAATATAGATACCTTAAAAAAGAAAAAGATTTAAAAGGTCAACAAATTTATAAATAAAAAATGCTCAATTTCATTAGCATTCAGGAAAATACAAACCAAAACCACAATGAGATATTACCCTATCCCGGGGTGAATGGGCACCATAAAGAAAGACAGAAAACAAACGATGGCAAGGATATGACTTTTCATATATTTCTGGTGGATACATACATTGGTATGACATTTATGGAGAAAGAAATGTGGTATACATGCATGATAGAATATTATTCAATCATAAAGAAGAATCAAATCATATTATTTGATGGAAAATGGATGAAACTAGAGAGCACTATGTGAAGTAAAATATCAGGCACAGAAAGACAAATTCTGCACACTTCTTCTCTTATATGTGAATATTGGAACAAGTTAATCAGAATTACAATAGTGACTACTAGAAGCTAGGAAAGTTAAGAGGGGAGACAGGATGGTGGGGGATGGATAATGAATGGGTGCTCAAATACAGATAAAAGTAATAAGTTCTTGTGTTCTACAGGACAGTGGACGCTTTAGTTCACAATAGTATATTATATTTTTTTATGAGTAACTATATGGCTGGGGCTTGAAGGCTGTAAACGCAAAGTAATGACAAGGAGATGGAAATGTTAATTGCCCTGATTTGATCAGAATATTATACTTCCAGGAATTGAGTGGCTTCCCATTTGGAAGGCCACATAAAGCAGAGTGCAAAGGGTCTCTGAAAAGCTTTGACCAGTATTCTGGGAGTACTGTTGTTCTCTTGAGTTAACCAAAAAAGGAGGGGGACCACTTCTGAATTGTATATTGTTTTATACAAATGTGCACAGAAATGTCCCAACTCCCAGGGATGAGATGTGAATGCAAGAGCACAGAATTTTGGGAATGACTTAAATGTAGTCTTTCTATGGTCTCCATTCACTTCAGTCTGCTGTGGATCTAGCTCTTGTAGTTGTCTCACAGGGTAAGAGCAGCACAGTCAACTTGGGGACTTTGACTGAAAATCATGTTCAGGAACTTTTAGAGACTGACAACCTTTCTCAGTCTGGCTCCAGGGCTACAGCAGTGCCCTGAGTCTCTCCTGGGGGTCTCTGCTGCTCCACTTAGTACTGAGGTCAGGACAAGAGGCTCTGATGTGAAGACACAGTCAAAATAATTTAATTACTCATTCAGATGGTATTTTTTCCTTAAAGATATTCAAGCCTCAAATGCTTGCAGACTGAAGCTTTTAAGAAGGGAAAGAGGTGAACAAATTATTAATATTAATAATTTATGTCTTTCAAATGATCATTTGAAGTATGCATATAATTTGTGAACATTAACTGCAAAACCATCCTTTCTGGAATGAATTGTGCGATAATTACAGTGATTGTGAAACACTTCTCTCAGTCTTCTCTTGAGATAGATCATTACAGGTGAAAAAGCAAAATCAGATGAAATGAGGCAGCTCTGCCCTGAACCAGCCAGGAAGGCAAGCGGGATTTACCCTTGGGTTCTCATTAAGTAGCGTGTCATCTAAATGCTTAGCTTGGCACCTTCCACTTTGTAAGGACTCAATAACTGCTAAGTGGGTCTGAAATAGTTTCCATAAATCAGTGTGTGTGGCAGTGGCATATAACATGCTAGATGGAGTAGATAATCACGTCTGTGCGGTGACTTAACGAGGCAGGCAGTGTCTCTCCACTGAAATTGGCCGACAAAAGTACCACAGTACCTAAGATTTCATTGCGGTTGATTGTGATTTTGGCCTTTGAGTTATGCCCTACTTTCTTTTTTTTTTTTTTTTTTTTTTTTGCGGCACTGGGGATCGAACTCACAACCTCGCATCTGCCAGACAGGTGCTTAAGCTGCTGAGCCAAACTCCCAGCCCTGGTTTTTTTGAGGCAGGGTCGCACTATGTAGCTCAGGCCAGCCTTGTGCTCGCGTTGTAGCCCAAGCCAGCCTCGAACTCACAACACTTCTCCTACCTCAGCCTCCCGAGTGCTGGGATTAAAGGCGTGCGCCACCACGCCCTACTTTCTAATCAGCACTTATGTTTCCAAATTCAAGCATCAATCTGCCTCCCCTCGAATTTATTAAGACACCAACAGAGTAGTGTGAATTAACTTGAAGGTTCTTCCTTCTATGATGTAAAGGTTTGTCATGCAAAGCTAAAAAGGACTTGGCAAGGGAGAGGATGTTCCTTGAAAGGGAAAAAGGATTGCCTTTTATAGTCAGGTCATTTATATTTCATGTTCTACCCTTCTTTCTTCACTATCATCCAGCTGCACATCAGTCAGTTGGAATAGTCTTCATCCCTATAATTTTGCTTCCCAGGGAAAGAGCACAATTAGAATTTGCACTGGAAGTTGGCAAGATAAATACTTTAAGTTTAAACTGTATTTCTAAGTGCTTACTAAACCAACACTCTCTTGTCCTCACTCTCTCTCATTTTTATTTACTTCCCTTGGCCTTCCCATCCCATGGTAACATTCTACAAAGTGCGGAAGGATTTATTTACCCAGGGACACTCTGGCAGGAACAGCTCTTCGGTCAATCCAGAATGAAACCCATGAAAGCATCACCATCAACATAGCTGGGAAGTAGGTTTGCAGCACAAAGAAGAAGATATGCCTCCGGAGCACAAAGTTGATGAAAAGCCTACAGTACCAACCTATGAGAAACAGCCAGAGTTTTCATTAGGATAGGCTTCCTCTTCCTCTTGTGGAAGAGTAGAAACTTACTCTTAGAGAAATAATCCACTTTTTTAGCCATTGAACTTTTTAGGGGACTTGGAACTTGACACACTCAATTCTGTTTATCTGGCCTTAGGTGTGACCTGGGCCTGGTACTCTACCACTGGTAGTTCAACAGACCTGCTTAGTGATTTAATTCAAAGATCCATCCTTAACATCCATACCTGCGCTTCGCGGTTCAGGAATGAATGGTAATTATACCATGTGGGTAGTCTTTAAAGACTTTTTTCCAAGATATATCATTGTTGCACTATTTCTGTAAGAAAGAAAGTCTTCAATACATTACCAAGACTACTAAAGAAAACGTTTGTAGAAGGCACTCTTAAATTATCAGATTTTAACCTGGGATTCAAAGAGGAGGAGTCTCGTGTCTCATGCACACATTTCTGGTAGATGCTACCTTGCTTTATTCCATGATAACTAAAATGCCAATCTAATTAAATCTTTGTTAAAATAAAGCAATGAATAATAATGTGAATAGAAATAAAAACATACTTATGAATATTTTCTAAAATTGGATTTTATAAAGTGCACTTTATTTTGAAATGAAATTATTTAAAGCACAGAGATTATACACTAAAAATTATAAAACAAAATCATAGGTATTGCGAATTTATAGAACTTCTCTGATAGTTTTGTAGTAATTTCTCAGGAAACCCAACAAGGCAAAACTATTGGATGGAGAAGGTAAATATTCAGGCATTTTGGACTAAGATGTATACCAACTCAAACCGAATTGTCAGGCTCTCCTCCTAATCTTCACTGTGATCATGTTAGCCTTTTCTTCTTTGGAGGGGTAAGGTGTTCCTCTGTCAGTTGATACACATGCTTCAAGATATATTTGCTTCAAGAATACAGCAAATACTTACTCTAAAATTAAAATAAACATTATTTTTTAGCTATTCATCATACTGTATTTGCCACTTACTTTATTATTGTGTGCGATTAAGCATTTTGATTATGGTTGTAGCATATGATAGGAGCATATCTGCTCTTATAGCTTCACATAATTTTGTGGTTAAAAAGACAAAGAATACCTATAATAGTAATTCATAAAGAGTCACCTCTTTGCATCTGTAGAGAATTTGTCCCAGGACCCTCTAAAACACCAAAATCTATGAAACCTCAGGTTTCCCATATGAAATGGTATATTTGCACATAACCTATGCAGGTATTCGTGTACATTTGAAATCCTCTCCATATTATTTATAATACTTAATACAATGTAAATGACATATAATTGTTATGCTGTATTATTTAGGAAATAAAACAACAAAAATGTTCCACATTTAAAGAATAATTTATATTCAGTTTGCTTTCTTTCTCCCTCCCTCTCTCAGTGTCACCCTCCTTCTCTGTCTCCCTCTCTGTCTCTGTCTCTGTCTCTGTCTCTGTCTCTGTTTCTGTCTGTCTGTCTCTCTGTAGTGTTGGGGATCAAACCCAGGACCTCATGCATACTAGGTAGGTGCTCTACCACTGAGTTACACCTTCAGTCCTGTATCTTTTCTTTACTCATAATTATCCAGAGAAAAATGAACTGTTTTTTGAGGTGAGGAGAGGTAGTCAGGAAGGAGAAATGCTGCTGTCTTGTAGCTCTTCCAGGAAGGGAAGACTGGGGATGATATTGCAGTTGAAGTAGCAGGCCAGGAGTCCCTTTGCCTACCAGGAGAGGTAACACTATCTTGGAAAGATGTGGAAGTCTCATTGTGGGAAGTGTCAGAGTTTTTAACTCCATGTTTGGTGATTTGGGTTGCTGAAAGCTCTCAATTTCTACTTGTGCTGCCTTTTCTCCATATCTGGTCAAGCTAAAAAAATCAATCAATCAAAAAACAAAAACAAACAAATAAACTCCCCCTCCACAAAACTCCTGCACGTGCCCTCTTCTGTCACCTGTGAGAAAGTCCTGCCTGCCCTTGCTTATCTCCACTCCCAAATTGCCACAAAACCCCAAACCGGCCATAACTTCCTGCTCTCTTATGGCATTTTAGACCTGGTTGGGAGGCTGTGCTGTTCTCTCAGGAAAGCCCATTCTATGAGTAAGAAATCTCTTTGTAGCCTGTTATTATATGTATGGAATCACCAATTTTGACATCTAAACCAACTTTTGGATGTGTGTAGAGTCCATCTCTCTTCATTAGGCTGCCACAGGGTAGAAAGAAGGGGAACTGATGACAGAGTGCCAGGAGTGCTGGGGTGAACCTGTAATACCACAGGCGTAAGGCTGAGGCAGGAGGATTGCAGAGGGTTCAAGGCCAGCCTGGGCTACATTGTGAGTGCAAGACCAGCCTGAACTACATAGTGAGATGTTGTTTCAAAAAACAAAAACAAAAACAAAAGCAAAAGAAAGAAAAAATTATGAATATTAAAAAATAAAAAAGAAAGAGAAAAGGGCTGAAGGAATTATATCTAGGAAAATGGAGAAGAGGGCAGTAATTGGAGAGTCAGTCCCCAAACAAGATTCAAGGTTTTCACATGTGCATACTGTCACCTTCAATGGCCTGTTATACAAAGACCACAGACTGTTTTAAAAGGGTCAAGATGACAATGGGGATGAACATGGTGATGACGATACAGATTAATTTTTATGATAATAAGTATCATTAACATTTGTCAAGCATTTTAAGTACTATAAGTTGTTTAATTGTATTAGCTCAAGCATTCTTACAACTCTATGAGGTGGAGAGTATTATGAAACTCATTGAAAGATGAGGCAATTGAGGATTAGAGTGATTGAGTGACTTGTCTAAGATGGGCTGTTCAGTGATAGGACAGGGTTTGGATTTTGGCAGTCTCCTCCCAAGACTTACACCTTTAGCTGACACATTGTGCTATGATAATGAGTAATTATTCAATATGTCCCTCAGGGGCAAGAGTAATTTCTTTTTCCTTTGTAAATCTGTAGTATGTGACTCTGAGGAGCTTTGAGAAAGATGAGGGTAGAAGGCCTTCGCTACTTGCTGATGTTACTAGCTAGGTGTAGGTTTTGGAGATGGTATTATGGAAGGCAATGCCAAGAACAAAAGTTCAGCTATAAAATGGAACACACACACGTACACATACAATATAAATATACACCTAAATATATAAGTACTTTCTTCAGTAACAAATGTAAGATGGTGCTATATATTCTGCAAGTTACTTTTTAAATAAAAATTGTTATGAATAACCCTGTATACTATATGACATAGGCCTGTACATTTGATCTAATTCTATTCTTTTCTGTTTCACTGAGGAACCAAATTTTATTTCTTGAAAATGTAGTTACACTTGAATGTTAAGAATTTATAATTCATTTAAAAATCCTTAAAAGCATATTGTGAGCAATAATATTTTCATCATTAAGTATTTGGTCTTACTTTTTACAGATTCTAAAATATGACAAGAAAATAAAAAATCAGTTAGTATTGAGACTGACCAATGGGGTTTAGAAAGTTGGTGAGCACAAATGAAGAGACCTTGGCACCGATAGGATGATTTAGGAATGAAGTTCAAATTTGGAAGTGAAATCTCACCTCCTCTTTTAAAGACAATAGATGGATATATTTTCATGGGTACTTGGGCTTCAAAATCTGAAGAAATATCATTGCTATATTATATGTTTATACATTCTGTGCAGGAAATAATACACTTGGATTTCTATGCTTCATATGTATCATTTCATGTAACCATTAAATATTACAAAGTTCTATTCACAGTTCATCATTGTCAAAAGTATTTTATTATAGAGATAATAATAAAAATAATATAGTAATATAAAAATTATAAATCATACTTCATATATATAATTATTCATTGTATACATTACTTTACTTACATATTGATTTAATTTAATATAGGACTAAAAATATTAAAAATCCTGATAAAATATGTATCTATATTTGTTCAAAGAAAAGGAGAAGGGAGAACAGAAAAAATATAATAATGACATTATCTCCATGAGATAGGATTAACAAGGCCATTTTTCTTTGCACTTCTCTAAGTTCAAATTATCTACCATTTATTCATTTAATCAAGATACATTTAAGCAATTTGAATGAGCCAAGGATATATCAGTGATCAAAACACATAAATGTGTATTAGTTATATACCCAAAAGGCAATAAATGTGATTAACATAAATAACATCATTTGCTAAATCTTAAGCAATTAGATCAATATTGGGATGAAATAGAATGTTTCTTCTGGATCTTGTTTGTCAAGGAGTTATTGGTCCTAGAAAGTCGATTAGCTACTCTGAGATGTAAATCTTGGTTTCACTTTTAAAGATGCAGGCGTTTAGAAAACTCCTTAACTTCTCTCAGAGGTCTGCAAACAGTGGGGAACCTCTGAGAAGCAGCACAATCAAAACTGAGTGTATCAAAGGATTTGGTCAGGACAGCTCTGAATCTCAGGGCTTCTGGGTGCACAATTCCTGGCCTGCACACGCTTCCCTGAGTCGTAAAATGTATTTTATGTCATAAATGATGCCTAATACTAGTAACTGGCATGATGATGGGATTGATGTTGGGGGATGGGAAGTGGTGGAGGGTATGATGCTGAAGGAGTTTCTAATTTTAATTAAAAGGAATCAAATACAACTTTTAAAAGTACCTTAGATAAATGTTGCAAAATAAAAACATAGCTACCACAGTACATAGACTCGATTTTGAATGGATTTTCTATTGGCACAATGATGCTTTTTATTGATTGATGCATTTGCTGACTTTATTTATTTATTTAGCATCTACCTTGCATCAGTTGCATCAGGCACTTGGGAGTGGGGGAAAAATGGTCAGCAAGGTGGGCAGATTCCCTGCTTTCTTTCTAAGGAAACACTTAATATTAAGTATTCTAATACTTCAGATTCTGCGCCATCATAAGTGCTTCGAAGACAAACAAAAATGGGAAATGGTGAAGGAGGAGGCTTATTTTAGGGAAGAAAAAGCCCTATTTGAAGAAATATTTGGACAAACTTCAGAAGAATGAAGGAAGGAGCTGGTCATGAGAAGATGGGGGGAGGAGCATTCTAGGCAGAGGGAAGGGAAGGCCACAGTTCAGGCCTGTAGATGAAATGAGAGGTGTGTGTTTGAGGACAAGTAAGAAGGCCAGTAGAGGAGAGCAGGATGGAGGGACAGGCGTACTGGGAGAATTTAGAGCTGTAAGCAGGAGGTAGATCATATTAAGAAGCTTGAATTTGGTTATGAGTGCAACGGCAAAAAGCGAAGAACTTTAAGCAGGAAAAAAACTATGATCTTTATGATTCAAAAGATCACTCTGTGTGCTGTACTGAGAGCAGACCGGAGGGGCCAAAGAAGGAAGTAAGGCATTTAGTTAGAGACATTTGTGTGATAAGGAAAGATGTAATGTATTGGAATGTGGAAGCAGCTGTCTACAAAATGAAAGGAATGAAGTTATTAGTGAAATGGGTCACTTGTTTGGATTCAGGTCCATTCATATCTTGCGGTACTTTGCAAGCAGTAGGGGCTGTGTAAATACTAACGAATTGTCCACATAAAATGCTGTACCTGTGCTGCTATAGGAAGCTAATCCACTGGATGCACTGAACTCCTCAATGAAGAACTGAGAAAGGGAAATGTGCTCTTCAGTATTTAAGGATTTGTTCCCATGTTTCCAGTATAGCATTAGATCATCCTCATTGTAAGCATCTAAAACAAGACAACAGCATTCCTGTAATTGCAACGAGTTCTTCTAAATTCTATGAGGTGTTTAACCAGTACAGTTCTGTATCTCCAGTGCCTAATCCAATGGCACATATCTATTTGGTGCCAAAAGTTTTTGCCAAAAGACTGATCATACTCATACCTTCAAAAAGGAAAGAATATATCTTTAAAAACTAGACCCTTATGACTGATATCATGTGGAGCTTTTCTTATGCCTACATCTTGTGTTAAAACTTTTCAAATAGCTGCTCCCCTGTCTGAATGTGATGTCACTGAACATCAAGCCAGACCTCAGAGTGGTGCCATAGCACTGCCTCACAGTCCCAGGACTGACTTGAGATCCTTAGGCCCTTTCAGTCTGCACCTCTATTGGATAAAATTCCACAATGAGGTCAGTTTATAATGTATTTTTTTTTCCAGAATTGAAGTTTCTAATGGAATTCTAGAGGAACATCTCTGGAGAAAGTGTCCATTGAGATTCCCAGCATTTTGGCCAAGTTGAAAAGTAAATAAAGTAAAAAAAAAAATGGGCCAGGGATATAGATCAACAGTACAGCATCTACCTGGCAAGCACAAGGTCCTGAGTTCGATTCCTGGCACAAAAAAACTGCAGCCAGTTTTTAAGTTGGCTAATAAAAAATAGCTGATGGGTCAAAGTAATTGTCTGAGAGCAGGCTCAGATGTTCTTGCTTAGGGGGTTTATGCCTAGCTGGGTTTTTCTATGGATCCCATGTATACTTAATGGAGATTGTGACTCATCTGAGAGCATGAATTCCACAGCTATCCAAATGCAGAAAGTCTGGGTCAGATCTACATAATAATGTTAGAAGAATACATCATTTTAGGAGCTGTTCCTGCATAACATTGTGGAAACTGCAGAGTATATTCTTATCAAAGCTTCCCCCCTCCTAAACCTTATTTGAGAGAAAACTACCCTTGTCCTTAGCTGAAAAAAAAAAAAAAAAAAAAAAGCAAAACAGAACAGAACAAAACACAGATGTTTGGGAAAACTTATCAAGATTCTTAAATATATTCAAGATTCTTGCTAAGAACAGGTTTGTTTCTTGGCCAATATGTGATGGTGTGTTCAGATGATATGTACTCACTCCATCAGGCAGTAAGACTTACAACTTTCCAGTTCAAGAGAACAGTTTTGAGTGTCAAGAGGAAACCTGCTGAAATCCATAAAGCACATGGCTGAAACCGTGATCCTATAAACAGAATGAGAAAAAGAAAATTGCAGATCATTTAACCATATGGTCTAATTAGCAACATCGAAGCTTCTTTATTGTTTGTCTGTTTGTGCCTTTCAAGAATAATGTAACACAGGTGTTACTGTCTTCTGTCCAAAAAATGTACAGTAGGAGGAAACAAAGCAAGCAGTGTGGGTGACTTAAGACATAGGTTAATGAGTGAATTCCAGATCCCATTATTGCTTTTGACCTCATCATTTTGTGGTTGGTCCCCTCTGTATTTCCTGGCTGTGGTGTACATTTCAAATTGAGATGATTTTAAATAGATCGAAATATTTCCTGCTTTTGGGAAGACCCAAACATTAACAACAGCCTCTAACAACAAAGGTTTGTGATTGTGGTAAATATGTCTATTGGTAAGAGTTTCCTTCATAAAGCAACTTTACTCAAAAAAATTCTCTTTCCAGTAGTGTGGAAAAAGCCCAGAGCATATTAATTGTAGATCTAGGTGCAAAATGCATAATTCAGGTGCTGCTTTTAAGTCAAAAGGTTTACATCTGATGAGGTGTATTTTTTTCAGATTTTATAGTCTAGATTTTCCTGGCTTCAGGCAGAGTCTGTTGTACTATGATCTTGCCTCAAACTGGAAACTTTGGTATCACAATAGCAGATTAAAGGTTCATAAAGAGCCCCCAAGCAAGTCTGTAAAACAAAAGGCAACAGATGCTCCTATCCATGGTGCCCTGAGTTAATCAGAAAAGTAGAACTATTTTAACTTCTGTTGTCTGAGTTCTACTGTTAAGAGTTGCACACCAAAATGCCAAGCCAGGTATGTATTTATGTGACTTTGTGTAAACAAAACGCATCTGTGGTGGCGTATTACTAGTGTGTGAAAGCTGGAAAGGACCTCTGAGGTCATTTAGTTCGTTTTTTTTTGTATTACACATGAAAAAATTAACAACTGTATTAGTGAGCTTTCCTGTCTCTGGGGCACTATACCTGACACCCACAACTTAAAGGAGGATAAGCTTAATTAGGCTCCAAGGCAGAAACATCATGGTAGAAATACATAAGGGAGCAAAGATACTTAGTTCATGGCAATTGAGAAGCAGAGAATGGTAACAGTGCCAGAGAAGGAGCCAGGGACAATAAAAAGTGCCCAAGGTCATACTTTCATGACCCATCTGGGCCATACTCAGAAGTGTGCTTTATGAATCCCCTAGGCAGCTCCCAAGCCAATCAAGTTGACAATTAAGCTTAATGGTTACAAGGATCAAGGGGGTTAGGTGGCACGTTGGTATCAGAACCAAGTGTGGAACCAGGTTATTGATTCTGGGCTTAGATGTGCTATGTTTTTGGATGGGAGAGTTGTGCCAGTAACAGTTTTGAGTCCTTTTAAATTCTGGGAACTCCAGGATCATCCTCAGATTCCATGAATCACTAGAAAGTCTCACAGAACTCAGCAAAGTTGTTATGATTACATTTACTATAATGAACAAGTTAAAATTAAAAATAGGGAAAAAAGCACAGGGTCAATGAGAGACCAGGAACAAGTTTCCCACTGTCCTTTTCAAGTGGAATTAAAGTGCTCCATTCTCTCAGTGACAATATGCACAAAGTGCTGCGAACCAAGGGAGGCTTGCCGTGCAAAATTTTAACTGAGAGTAGACTCTATAGTCATGGTTAATCACCCATGGCTGACATTAGTCTCCAGTTCCTTCCAAAGGTCGGGCTAAAACCACATGACTCAAACCCCCACTATGAATCACACCGTGAGCATAGATCACCTGGCATGGCCAATGGATTCTAGGTAAGCAAAAGCCCTTACAAAGTAGGTTAGTTCAAGCAACAAGAGCTTATCTCTCAAGACCCTGCAAGGGACAAATCTTTTTTCTTAAAATATGTAAGGCAAGAAAAAAAATCCTCCAAGTTTACCCTTACTATTCATTCCTGCACCAAACAAAGTTTAAAACAGTTGATTCCTTGGCCAGATACTACTGTTCTGGCTACAATTCCTAGTGAATTAACTCCAGTACTTATGAGTCCTATGTTACCCCTGATTTTAAAGTCTGACTGAGAATAGTACTTTTCATTAATTGCATTTATAAAAACATTGACAGTCTTTATGGAATGGCTGGCAGTAGCTCCTTTGTACTTCTGTTTTTTTAATATTGGGGGATTGAAGCTGGGGCCTTCACGCTGAGCTGCGTTTCAAGTAATTTAAAAATTTTTGAGATGGAGTCTTACTACTGTACAAGATACCTTCAATGAGCAAAAAAGAATGTGTATCAGTTCTTTTTCTTTTGTGCCAATATAACAATTTAACACGAAACTGGGGTTGGATACAAGAGAAATTTAACCTTTCATAGTTCTGGAGGCCAGAATTCAAAGTCAGTATCACTGGACCAGAATTAAGGAGTCAGAAAGGCCCTGCTCCCTTAGGAGTTACTGGAGAAAATCCGTTCACCTTACAACTTCTATTAGTTGTTAGTATTCTTTGGCTTGTAGTCACATTTCCTACAGCTCTTGTGTGTATATAAACTTTGCCTCTGTCTTCCTGTTATAAGGATTCTTATGGTTGCATTCGGTCCCCCCAGATAATTCAGGATAACCTCCCCATTTTGAGATCTTCATTCACACCTACAAGTATCCTTTTTGCCATATAGGGTAACTTTCACAACCCATGGATAAAGACATGGGTATCTTCTGGTGTCTTATATTTTTCAGCCTACTATAGAAGGAAGGCATCTTGAGATTCCTAGGTCATTTAATATATTGTTTGTATTCACCAAACGTGTTTAGAATATCTGTTACAGGCCATTCAGTATTCACAGGATTCATTTGGATAAAAGAAAAGATAGGACAGTAGAGAAGAAGTG
Source organism: Dasyprocta punctata (assembly GCA_004363535.1). NCBI lineage: Eukaryota > Metazoa > Chordata > Mammalia > Rodentia > Dasyproctidae > Dasyprocta > Dasyprocta punctata. The sequence continues at coordinate 24,960 of RJWM01015027.1, forward strand.
CTCTTTTAAATAAAAAAGATAGAGAAACAAGAAAGGAAGTGAGAAAATTAGTGCTAGCTTGGATAATGGCTATGGTTTCCCGTAAAAAATAAAGGTGATAGTTAAGGTGATGCGTAAAGTTAATACAAGATTCCCAGTAGGCTGCAGGTGTGTGGTGGTAGTAAGGAAAAACAGGCTTGCATGCCTTTAAAAGTGTGTCCTATACTTTTAAGGATTTTTCACAATTCAGCCTTACTCTATTTGTCTAACCAGCATACACAAAGAATATAGTTAGAATGGAAGCTATTCTTTAAAATATGGATGTTACAACATCTCTGGCTTGTTTCCTAATCTTCAACATTATTATTGCATAGCAATATTGTGAGTTTAGTCTGAAGAGACCCATCAGCTTTGGTATGGGTAGCTGTAGGCCAAGGAAACCAAAGGGAGTAGAGAGCTTTCCTCACCTGAGACTGAAAAGGACATTTCCATCAGGATGAACTCGCAGCATGATGTTTCCCATAGTTGTATCATGGATGAAGGATCTTTTAGAATGGACAAAAAAGATATCTGGAACCCAGATTTTTTCGATTAATCTATGATCAAAGGTCATGCTTTTGTTGGTTGTGCTAGGAAAGGACAGCCTTTCATCTTTCCAGTAATGCCTGAGATAAAAAGTCATTGTAAAATCCTGGGCAAAAAGAAAAAGAGAGCAATCAAAACCAGTAAGAATAAGGCTCAGGATGATCGCTTCACTATTAGAACTGGGACTGATTCCCACAGGTGTTAATCACTTGAAGGTGAATGATATATAATATATTTTCAGGTAAATTTAATGTGATGTTAGTGGGCTTAAATTTTGAGTTTTCCTTCACATGGAATTCAGCTAATGTCAATAGTTTCTAGGAGTTATAGATTATTCAAATGGGAAAAAGTGTAGTCAGGAACATCAACAGGAAACATTTCTATGTAAGCTTTCTAGTATAACACCTGAAGAGATATCAGGAAAGGATATAAAACTCCAATATTTGTCCATTAATTTATGTGATTTCTTTTCTTAACCTAGATAAATATTCACTTTTAGAATTATTTTCATTCATAATTTTGCATTATTTTTGTTAAAGTATGTCACCTAAATTGAATAAACTATAGTCCCCCAAAACCCAGATATATTATTATAATTAATTGGAAGCAAGAAGTCCTAGAATAGACAGCGATCTTCCTCTGCTTAAAAAGGAGAGGGAAGGGGTCAGGGTTTTAGCTCAGTGGCACAAGCACCTGCCTGGCAGGCATGAGGTCATGAGTTTGATCCAAGGTACCAAAAACAAACAAACAAACAAAAAAAAAGGCTGGGGGGGGGGAACCCGTGAAAGGAGGTTGTCAAAGTATAGTTTGCCAAAACAAAGAAGCAAACAAACAAAAACACCTGTGACTTTTGTTAAAATGGTACATATCCTAGAAGCTAGTTCCCAGAGATTTTGATTCAGTACAACTCAGGAATCAGAATTGTTCTATGCATCTCAGTCATAAGGATATAAAATTGAGATGAAAAACCATATTAACATTATGTTAGTTAAAAACTTGGTCAATAATTTTAGATTCATTTGACTTTCAGATACGATAGTTAACATTTTAGTTATTTGAATAGAAAATCTGCTAGCTTGATACAAATCACTGGTTGTGGGCAGTGACTGTGTGTTTTACTTTTCACAGTTATTTGTTTCTTACAATCTTTCAGTTCCCAGTGAAAATTCATCTTTTCTTGAAGCAATCTGTATAATAAAACTTTGGCATTTATCATACAAACAAAGGATGTGTTTCAGTAAAGTACAAATAAGTCACAAATTAATTGCACGCTAGTTTGTTTTTCCTAGGTTCAGAATAGAAGTACGTTGTATTATTGCCCTGGATTAGTCTGGGAGCATTAGCCGTGTGTAATTTTGGCTTAGAGTAAGGGCAAATAAATAGAATGATTCATTCATTAAGCATAACATTATCCTACAGGGAACTGTGTGGGTTACTGCAGTATTGCATTAATAAGCATATCTTTAGAGTGAGTTGCTCGGTCTGATCTGAAGGTCACTGTACAAACACTGAGCTTATGAAGTAAAATAGTCAAACAGTGCATGTCAGTGATACAACACTGTCACTGTTGGCTGGCACTGTCATGAGGCAAGCAGAATACCATGCTGGGAGAAGAATGAGACAAAACTTAAAGATCTTGAAAGTGAATTCAGAGTGGGAAAAGAAAAAATGTGAAGAAATTTAAAAATGTAACTCTGAGGATAGGGTGAATGTCACTGATAATTAGAGAGCATTTTCAAATTGGACATAGTTAATCCAGCTTTATCTAATACAAGATAGGGAAGCTAACCATATTTGAGAACAAAGATGATGTCCAGTTTTAGCATCTGCAGAAATAGACAGTGAGAATTTCAGATACTGATTGGGTTGTTCAGAGATAACTTAGATATTATACCAAAAGAAATGGAATAAGTGCTTGTTTCTGCAATATAACAGGTGTAAGGAAGTACTAGTAGTACAACTGTCTGTCTTTGGGCAAGGAAGGGTCAAAACCTTCTGAACACATATTTTTAGTAATGAATTTAATTGGCACTATTTCCTTTGGGAGAGTGGTGGCAAAATGAAGAAAGTTTAGCTTAATACCCATATTGAACTGAAATAAATATCATATTATATAATGGTGAAAACTAGAACTACCAGTTGAAGAGTTTACAGTCAGAAATAAGGTGTAATGAATCAATCATAAATGTTTTTTAGACTTTTCTGGAATTTTTATGCATCTTGAAATATTCATCCAGTTAGTTTTTTGAAGAATTACTATAAACAAAAATATTAAGTATACAGAAGAAAATATTTGATTTCATTAATTTGTATCTTTTAGGACCTGATTCATTAAGGGATCCCTGCTTAGTTTTCTTTCTACCTCTCCCTGTCTTTTATACTTTTATCTTTTGTGGTACTTGCTTACAAAAATAATATATGGAATCTAAATTTCCAGACTGCATTCTATGATAATAACCATATGTTAAGCTGGATGTGATGGCACATGGCTTTAATCCCAGAACTTGGGAGGCTGAGGTAGGTGGAGCATTGTGAGTTTGAGGCCGGTTTGGGCTACAACGCGAATGCAAGGCCGGTCTGAGCTACATAGTGCGACTCTGCCTCAAAAAATGAGGGCCAGGAGTTTGTCTCAGTGGCTTAAGCACCTGTCTGGCAGGCAGGAAGTTGTGAGTTCAATCCCCAGTGCCACAAAACAAAACAAAACAAAAACATATGTTACAGTTTGTGTATCAAAAAGTGGTATTTAAAAAAGTATGTAAAGAAACTTTTGAAAATTTCCTAAGAACATACATGTAACAGATTCTAGAAAAGGAAATGAATTGCAAGAATTAATTTACATAAATGTGTCCATTGAATGAGTAGATTTGGTAAATAACAAACTAAATCTTTTGAATGGAAAATGGAATTTTAAAAACAAAACCATTCATGGAAGAGTTGGTTTCATTGAAAGATATGGTTTCCTTGGAAGACACGATTTCATGTATGTGGAATCTAAAAAGATTGAGTTCATAGACGTTGAGAGTAGAATGGAGGTTACCAGGGGCTGGAGAGAGTAGTTGGGAGAGCAGGATGGGATGGGAAATCCTCGGATAATAAGTTATAGTTAAATAGGACCAAGAAGTTCTGATGTACTATTGCAAAACTAGGTGGCTTTAGATAACATTAATGTACTACACATTTTGAAAAGCTGGAAGAAAGAATTTTGAAAGTCACCATAAAGAAATGATAAATAATTAATAGACATTTATTCTGATTTGTTTATCCTGATTATTCAGGGCATGTATGTACTGAAGCACCTCATGTACCCTGTAAATATATGTAACTTATATATCATTTAAAAAATTAGAAATCCCAAACAAAAATAAACAAGCACAAATCCAGTCTGCCATATTTAAAGCAGAAAAAGAAGGAGAATCTCAAAGGACTCTGAGAACCAGGTTAGTGACTTCAGGCTGAGCCTAAGGAAAAGCAAAGCCTGAGTTCTAGGGCCATCGAGAGCACACAGGGCTTTGAGCAAAGTCATTCAAAATTACATAGTTTAAAACTTTGGGTGTGTCAGTGAGGGCATAGAACTAAAATGCAAACTACACCCAAAACATATCCATAAATTGCATCTTACTAAGAACTAGGGTACTCACAAAGTGCTGTCACTAACACTTGCATGTGATGGAAACTAAAGAAGCACATTGAGAAGGAATTATAAAAAAGATAGCAGAATTGGGGAGAACAAAATGAAATGGGAAGAGTGACTCAGATATAAGGGCATGCAGCAATTAGTTAACAAGAAAGCAAACATTGAAAATTAGAAGCTATATGTGCATTCTTCATTTGGTGTACAAAAATAAACTAAGGGTTAAACAAGACTCTGAGATGCATTAACAAATTAGCAGAAGTGGGTAGAAAGTAATTACATATCTGAAAACAAATAGAGAAATTAGTTACAGTATCAACTATTCTTTCTTAGTGTAAAATTCTGAGAAACACCGAGAATTCCTTAAATGAAAAATAGCTCTGATAATTATGTAAACAGAGAAGGTGGTTCTAAACTAGGAATAGAGAAAATTAAATGGAAAAATTGTGGCAAAGATGATATGATAGCACAAAAATAAAATGGTAAAACCAGGTTAAGGGAAAAAAGGAAGTTATAAGAAGCAAACATGTTAAATGTCACAGGAGACAGAAATATAAAAAGGTAAAAGGATAAAAGGAAGCAGTTGGTATCAAGTTTTATGAACAGTGCTTGACTAATAATATTCTTCAAAATACAGATGTTTTACTGCAAGACAAAATAATAGCAGTCTCTTCTAGACTCCCATAACATATAAAGAAATTGACAAAAATTTCTTAAAGTTTTAGTCTTATCAATTAAAAAATTGTCTTTTACTATTGGTTCACAGATAAACACAAATAATATCATTTGTAATATCTGGGTGCTGTCTATGAAACTTGGTTCAATTTTCTATCATTTTATTGGTAAGGATTTGTGGTCATGATTTTATATCATGGATGCATTATGACTATCCTTATATGTTTCTGTCCAGTTCAAACTATATATATACATCATGATGTTCTATAGTGCTTCACCACTGAAAAGCTATTAGAGGTAAAAATGAGAGTTGGGGAGTTAGTGCCATTTGTGGACCAGGGGTAGAGAGAACAAGGCCACAACAGCAAGCAAGCCCAGTCTGGGAACCAGTGCCATGTGTGGGCTGCTGTTGGACTGGAACAGCCAGCCCCCAGTCCCTTCCAGTGGGCAAGCTGGCAAAGAAGAAGTACTAATGCTCCCTTTCCCACCATAAGTGACCAGTTTATCCAGAGCAACACAGGCTGTGATGATAGCTATAGAGGTGAAATGCAATTGGATGCTTGTGGTACTTTGTTTCACTAACATTGCAGGTCTAAGGCCAGCAGTCTGATCATAGGTTCAGCAGATAGTGATAGGCAGTGTAACATCTAGCGGGGATCTCCTTCTGAGGGTTGCAGCCGTCGTTGATTCCCTATGATCTTGTATTGGAAGTCCTATATTGTTTCCATTGTTTTGTTGGACTGGGTTCTGCTCTCTTTTGTTTTGTTTGATTATGCCAAGTCTGACGGCAGGAGCAGCTATTTCAAAGATAGGAAGATATATTATGGTAGCAATTTTGGATTTATGCTTGGCTCGTTTTGAAGTCCTTTATTGCACACATTGTTTGTTTTTATTTTTTCTATTCTGCTCTGTTCTGTTTGATTTTTATTATGCCCAAAGCTATGTGCAGCTATTTTGAAGACATCAAAAGGCATTATGGCAACTACTGTTGGTTTTATAAAATTTTGAAGTCCTGTATCTCTTACAATGGTTGTTTTGATTACTTTTATTCTGTTTTATCCACTTAAAAAAATGAGAGTTGGAAAGATGATCATAATCAAAGGCTGAATATGTGAATAAGAGTAAAGCAAACACAATTCTACTATTTAGCAGAGTAGGGAAGACAAATAACATATGTAACTAAAACGTTTATTAAAACATCAGTGATTTTTGCCACTATTAAGTCTACACTGTCAGAAAAAGTTCAGTAGCTCATGGAAAAACTTACCATGTCAGCCTCTGAAATGCTGTCAATGCTTTCAACCTGGACATCTATACCTACTGGCACTGGAGACCCTTCAGAAAGAAGAGTAGATAATAGACTGAGAAATTCATTACAAGCATTTTGGAAACATTCAGAACAGACAATAACCATTATTTGTGAATCACAAATGAAATCTTTTTTGAGTTTTTATAAACAACAACTTTCTCCATTACCTATTGAAATAGTTATCATAATTCAATTATAATAAAGGCACATTTTCAAATAAATGCTAGTCTAATAATCATTACTCATTTTTTTTGAATATTTCATTATTTCTATTCCATAAGATAGAAGTAGTGTCTATAGTTTTATTTAAACATTTTAAGCTAGTACTGATTTACAAAGCAAAAAGGTTTTAAAACGTCTGAATATGTAGAATTATGCATTTTATATGGTAATGGTCATATCTACAGTCAGGAAGTGTCAGATAGAGTACTTGACTCTGAGCTATGTTGAAACCTTTTCCCGCCTGTTAAAAATCCAGGCTTTTTCACTTACGAAGTGACTGGCAGAAGAGAGGCACACAGATGATAGTGCAGTGCTACACAGGGCACCACAGATCCAAAGGTGTCCCTTCACAGATCATTAGCAACCCCAGGCTGCATGTGGGGAGAAGCACACACCCTCAGAAATGTGTTTGATGAGAATATACTAAAGTCATAATTGAAGCCATTTCATACAGAGACTCTCTGAGACTTATTTGCACTTGAGTTCACCAGTATCAATCACAGGCCCAGGAAGCCTGAATGACAACACAAGAGCAACCAGACTAGACTATAAAATTTCCTAGTGCCAATTAGCAAAAGATTTCATTATTTTCTGTGTGAAGGAAATCAATGCTCATAATGTCATCTAGTTTCATGTATGAAATTTGACACATATAATTGTTAATTTGTATGAACTGAATGCATATATACATAATTTCTATATTTATTTGCATACTCTTTATGTTTTCTTTCCATAATAAGTTATTCTTAACAACACTTTAATGCTGATACAGTCTTGGGTTAAAAAACACTTTCAATTATTTGAAAAAATATAAATCATGTGCAGATAAATCCTAGGTAGTTTTTTTAGTAAAGATTCTGGGGTTTAGAGAACTCAGGTCTAACAAGCTTCCTTAGTAGGCTAATTTATGCCAGGATGTGCCACGTGGGACACATATGTGAGTATAATAGCCTTTCATGTGAAACAAGCTATGTCTTGCAGCCCCTGTCATTCTTCTGTGATGTCCTCAGTAGTTGTCTTATGTTGCCTTTCCTTACCAACCTAAGATTCCCCCTTGTGCTCCTCAACATCATTCCTTACTTAGAAGGGTTTTACCTAGCCAGCCACATGTCCTATCCTTTGAATATACTCTGGCCTCAACTTTCAGCAATACCTCACTTGCATCTCAACCACAAACTTCTTACTGCCATATTGAATCAGTTACTTCCTATGACACTAATTCTATAAGTAACATATTTTTCACTGATAATTATGATTAAGGATTAACTTGCAAATATTACTTCAGCATTATTTCTTCACAGAGTTTTGCTTTGGTTATTGTTAGACTTTTTAATTAGTAGAATTACCAAAATAAAAATTTATGAAAACATCTTATTCATGGGTTTACCTGGCACTTCATCGAGAGTAAACCTTCCCATTAATTCTAATATTTATAGGGATAAAAGATTTGGAAAGATCTTGGAGGGGTGTCAGAATGTCCTAGATAAAATTTCAAAATTAGAGTCTCATAGACTAGAATTTGAACTTAGCTCCACCACCATTGTGTGATAGGGTGGTAACATCTCTAAGCTTAGTTTCTCCTTTATAAAATGTGGGGTGTTTTTTTTTTTTTTTTTTTTGAGAGACAGGCTCTCACTATGTAGTTAAGGCTGGCCTTGAACTTGGAGTGATCTTCCTGAGTTCTGGGATTACAGGGGTGTGCCACCACAGCAGTTAAAAATCTGGGTATAATATTTTAGAAATTTATTTGAGGACTGGAAGTAATACAGTTACCGAATTTAACTGATGCTCACTAAATAGCACAAAATAAGTGTTATTACTGCTGCCATTATGCAATAATGCAAATCTCCCTCATGGAATACAGGGCACTATTCCTAATGTTACCCTCAAGATTTGAACATCATCTATTCCTTCCTTAAAAAATAATACAGCGCTTCTCAAAATTATTTTTTGAAAAATAAAAACAAAAAACTGGACATGGTGGCACATGCCTTTAATCCAAGCACTCCAGAGGCTGAGGTAGGCGGAGCGTTGTGAGTTAGAGACTGGCTTGGGCTACAACTCTAGCGCAAGACCGGCCTGAGCTACACAGTGCGACCCTGCCTCAAAAAACCAGGGCCGGGAGTTTGGCTCAGTGACTTAAGTGCCTGTCTGACAGGCACAAGGTTGTGAGTTCAATCCCCGGTGCTGAAAAAAAAAAAAATAATAAAAACAAAAATAAAAAACTCAGAAAACAACTTGAATTTAGGATCTTGTGACTTTTCAGTACAGTTGGCCCTCGGTATCCATGAATTCAATCAACAAAAAATACTTGAAAAATTATGTATGTATTGGACATGTGCAGACTTTGTTATTGTCATTATTTCCTGGACAATACAATGACAACATTTATGTTATCTTAAGTATTATAAGTAATCTAGAGATGACTCAAAGGATACGGGAGAATTTTCGTAGGTTATATGAAAGTATCGTGCCATTTGCATAAGAGACCACCTACGAATTTGGCTATCTGCAGGGGAGGCTGTGCTAGTCCTGCAACTTAACCCTTAGAACATGGAGAGATAGCCAATGACTATTTCTGCAAGCCTGAGGACACACTTGTAAGCATACCTTCCAGGACATACCCCTGCCACTGCGGGACAAACGCTGGAGCCTAGTGTTGTTTGAAGGCTGGGTCTAACTGGAGTTAAGACACGGCTGTCCCCTTATCAGCTGCTGAAATATCTTAGATTTCTTCTTTCCTCCCTCCAGATATATACTGTTCTTTCAGAGAGGAGCTCTTACATTTCTAAGGAAAGTATGTGCCCTCAGGTGCTGTCTGTCCTCATTTCTGTCTCCTTTGAGCTCCATGTCCAAGTGCATCTCATTTCTGTGTCTAAAAACTCGTACTCTGGCATTCTTGAGGGCAGAGTGAAGGGTGATGGGAATACGAAGGCAAGGCACAGAATGTGACAGTAATTCGGATCTGCATAAAAGAGCCAAAGAGCATTCTTTTCACAGATAAGAAGCTGGTCACAGACAGGAAGTAGAAATAAAGCAGAAGAGTTAAAATCATGAAATTTGTAGCCATATAAACCTGGGTTACAGCCAAACTTCTGCAAATTGCTTAATTTCCTCATATCTGTTTGCTAATTAGTAACATAGAGGAAATATATGGAACCGGCCTTATAGGTTTGCTGTGCGAATCTGTGAAGGAATTTATGTAAAGTCCAGAGCTCAAACCCATTCAGATTTCTTTTCAGCTTTTTACTATGCATTGAATTAGTGATAAATTTAACAAAATATATAATAATAATTGTATAAATACTTTTGTTAATTGTGTTTGTAAAGTATAATAAAATTAAGTAAATATTAAGTTTACTGATTATGATATTACTTTTCTGGGATCACTAACAGGGTAGTAGCAATACATTTACAAACCTTTTTATGTGCATAAAGATATAGCATCAATCTGTTTTTACGGAGGCTAGAATAATGAAACTTAAGTAGAAGTTATGCATCTTATTAGTACACTGAATTTCAAATACATTATTTTATGCCATTCTTATAGCCATTTTTTTGGTTTGGTAGAACCGATTTTAGCATCATTTGATGTTTAAAGTTAAACTCTGAGACTATGCAACATGCGCCTGAAATTCAAAGCTAGGTAACGATAGGAATATAACCAGATCCTTCTGTCTCTCAGTCCTCTTGTTTGACAAGCGAAGAGTGTGCAAGCAACTTTTATAACTTCAGGGCTTTTGTCTTGACTCAGTAGCCAGTACCTAGGTGCTGAATTGATTTCACTTCAAAGAAACTAAGAAATGATCATCTATAAGACTAAAACAAAGAGCCCTTAGTTGTAGGAGACAGAATGGGTAGGGAAAACATAAATAAAGAAAATGAGCTGCAATTTATAACCCAAGTTAAACAAAAACCTCCCCTAAATTTATATCCTCTTGTTTCTACATAATGAGTCAATTAATCTTCTAATGCTTTATAAAAGTAAAAAACATTGCAGAAGCAGCTGGTTTTAATGTTAAAGCTAATTAGGAAAACACATTAAGGCAAGAGAAGTGCTGAAGTTACATTTGGCTCAAGAGGAAAGAAGTATGTTCATGTGTTTGGATTATGGACAAGTATAATGAAGGAGAAGACAAATTGAAGCTTGTCTTTTATATCCTGCAATCTAATTTCCCGAAGGAAAGCATCCATGAGAGAACAGAGAAATGGGTCACTATATTAGAAGCTGCTCGATCAAGAGAGGCAAGAGGTTAAAGCCTGTATTTCAGTTACCAGCCTGACACTTCTAACCGAACTTGGGGATTTTTCTGCCTGAGATGACTGAGCACACAAGCTATGGAAGCACCATTTAGTCACAAGTTAGGATTATGAGAAAAACTTCTGAATTGTGAGATGATTTGCTACCTGTCATAAAAAGCAGATTTCAAGTGCATTTTAAATAACCTCACAAAAGAGTAGCCTCAGGAAAAAAAAATTAAAAAAAAATGTGTTACCACTTAAAAAATCTTAACATGTATCTTTAGCAGATCAAGCAAAGTGGAAATTTAAGGTCAATTTTATATCCCCCACTCCCTGGGGGCTGGAGATGATACAGGGAATGGAGAATGAAGGTACGAATATCTTAAGCCAAAAGAGAAGGGTATGGCTGAGGCCAGCAGCACTGGTTCTCAGACCATCGCCTACGCCTGTGCAAATCACTCGGGGATCCTGTAACAACGCAGACTTCAACTCAGAAGCCCTGCGCTGGGAACTGAGCTTCTGCATTTATCCTAAAACACAGGTCTCTCTACTGCCATTCTTGAAGCACTTTTAAGTGACAAGGCACTCGAGAACTGTTTTTCTGAGGTCCCCATTCAAGGTCATTTTTCTCTCATTCTTACTGGCTTTCAGTGACCTAAAATAACCCCTACAGAACCCGTTCCTCTACAACAGAAAACAGTTTAATCGAGGAACCTATCCTGATAGAAATTAGGGCAGATTTTGGAACTGGTGTTGAAAAGGAAACACGATGTTCGCTTCCAGCTGCGACGCCTGAAACAGTTTCAAGCGATTCCCGTGCGCCTGGCGCCTCCTTGTGCCTGGAAAGAATCATTGTCGAACGAGTTTGTCTTGAAAATTATTGTTAATTGGCGATACAGGAAAAGATTTTACAAATTTTTATAGAACATAGAAACCAAGGTAGAGCATATTTGAAGGACACATGTAAAGGATATATAAAAACTTTGGCATTTTGGGGGGTAAGAAATAGTCTGCTGAGACTAGTAGTTAAGGGCTCAAGCAATTTTAGAATTGGGGTAGGGATGAGGCATTTAAGAAACAGCGAAATAGAGAAAAAGACAGTCTCAAAAGAAAAATATGAACAAATTCTCAGCCCTGCTTAATTTCAAGGCTTCTAAAACCTTAAAGTAAGATTTAACAGTGTGAGAAGTGTTCTGGGAAACAACAAAATTGAACTCATGAAAATGTAATCTGATAGAGATAATCCAGTGCAGTGTTTTTCAACATGTCTTTATCAGACTAGCAGTATTAGCATCATCTAGAAACTTTATAGGAGTGCTAGTTTTTGGCCTCATTCAGGTATAACGGATCAGAAATTCTAGAGCTAGGATGCAGGGATTTGCATGCTAATCTTCCAGGTGATTCTGATGCTCAGGAAAGGTCTAGTAATGAAATTAAGGTCAAGTCCTTAAAATTGCATCACAGTAGATTTCAGGATATTAAATGTACAAACCAAACCATGACATCCATCTACCTCTTGCACTTCCCTTGGTCAGGACCATAATATGTCAAGAGTCTTAAGTTTCCCTATCCCATCTTGAACAGTTAACTCATAAAACACTGCTAGAGTGTCCTGCTTTTCACCCTCATCCACACCTCCTTCGTCTCCACATTGTTTCCATGATTCTTAAAAGTTGTCAGTTCAGGAATCATGGGAGAGAGAGACTTTGGGTCAATGAAGAAAGACTCAAGTAGATTCAGAGAGTTCAGCCAGCAGTTTATTTCATCACACCCTGTATGTTGCTGGAAAACTTGTTACCCTCAGTGATGCAACCATGTTGAAGACTTTGAAGGGGAGAAGGCTTTGAATCAAGCATGCGTCTCTCCAATTAGCTTCTCTAAGCCTTGTCACTTGCCCTTGTGTCTTGGTTCCACCACTTACTTTCATGGTTTCCAGTGAATTTTCTAACCTCCCTACACCTCAGCTTCGACGCTAGAATATTAAGGATCATGACAGCTCCTGTTTCATAGAGTCACTGATAAGGGGAATAGCACACTGGGCTAATGGTGATAGTACTGTGTCTGTTTAACATTTTTATCAATTTTAATTTCTAAGAGTTGGTTCCCAGTAAGCCACAGCATTTAACATACTATAATTCCTCCATGAAAGCTCATAAGAGCATGCAAGATTTTATAAGTATCACCATGTAATTCAATTTACAGTTCATAGTTGAGACAGTAAGTCAGTGTATAAGCAGAATGTATCTGCCCATTATTTATTGAGCACATTCTATTTATAATCGTGTGCATACTAGAAAAAAAGTTGTGGGGTCAATTTAAATGGATAAAATTTCAACTGTTTTTTAAGATAAACATTTAAAAAACGGATAATTTTACTTGGGTTTTGGTTTTACTCGTTTCGAAATTTCAGCTCCATTTTGAGAGTACAGTGAGTTTTAACATGAGTCATTATAACGATAATACTCACCTCCGAATCCTGGTCTCAATGAAAAGTCATGGCCCTCTATATGGAGGAGTTGCTGATACTTCAGGGGCCACACTTTGGTACTGTCATCTTTCTCCATTCTAGTTTCTTGTTTGCTGTACCCCCACAAGGAAAAAAGAATTCTTTTGAGAGATGTATGCTACTGGATATTTTTATTAAGTTTAGTTATTTATGCTCCACATAGCATGTTCTAACATTAATTTATAAAGACTCATTTTCTCAGTTCATATTAAACCAAAGAATGGTCAATTTATTCTTTCAAGGTGGAGTAGATAAGGTAAATGAAACTTTCCAGCACTTTAAATGACAAATTGAGAATTAATTAAATGCATAACAGGCAGTATTTCTCAGAATATAGTTTGTATACTTAGGATATCCTAATTGCCTATATGAAAGCAGTCAGAATTCAGATTGATGGACCTGTTTTTCAGATCAACTCCACAAGAGCCAGGGAGTCTGCATTGAAATAAAACACCTAAGTGACTCCTGGAATCACTGAAGTTAAACAATCTCTGCACTGAACAGTGATAAAATTTAAAAACATTTCAGAATTCTACACTGATGAAAAAATGTTTTCACAAACACAAAATAACCAGAAAATATGGAAACTGGCTGAGATTGGAGGTAGAATTTAACTAGATCTGAAAAACTAAACAAAACTAGAATTTAAGAAGTGGCAATTCTTTGACTAATGCAAGCCCAACATTAAATAAGGTAGTAGGTAAGGTCTGCTTTTACCTACAGTTCTTTAGGGCAAAGGCAAAATGGAGAGTGACCTCTCTGTAAGTATTTTGATATGGAAGCCAAGTCTTTTCTCCCTCTGGGTCTGTGAATTTGGCAAGTTACTGGACTTTTCTGACTCATTTCCTGCTGGGAGGTGCCTACTTCCCAGGGACATTGCAAGTACAGAGGCAGACAGCCAGAGAACAGCTCCTCTGTGAACGCCTGGCAGCCCTCTCTCTACTGGTGCAGGAGACCCTGCTCAGATGTCCCATCTAGAAATCATGCCTGGCATGATCACCCTCATCATGGTTAGCAGCAGCAGTAGCACAGGACACTGAGGAGTCTAATAGGTGAACTCTAGAGACACTGATTATATGATACACATTTTCATTAACAAATGTCTTCTCTAAAAAAACAATGAATTTTAACAGAATTCGTATTAGAGGCAATTTCTTAACTCAATAAAGTGACTTTTAGTGGAAGAATTTCAGATGCTGAAGAGCTTGTAGAAGAAATACATTCAGGCATATATCTCCACGTATCATCTTTCAATAGGACACGTTATGGCTGAAACCTCAGTGGTTTACCAGTGATGCATTTCTTCCAGTGATAGAAATGAAGAAGCTACAAGAGGAAATCTGTTTTGAATATAGGCAGTAAGTTTAACTGAGACTCTATTACATCCTATGAATAATTGAACACATAGGACTATTTCTTCCAAGGAACTAGAATTAACTAGAAAAATTCTCCTAGGGAGCTAGAATGAGCTATTTATTAAAAATATGAGCAGCTAGCTTTTATTAAATGCCTACTATGTTCAAGGCACCATGCCAGATGTTTGGTAAATATTATCTGCTTTGGCATGCATCCAGATCATCTGATTTCCTGGGCCCCATGCCCAGAGTTTCTGATTCAATAGGTTTGGGGTATAAGAATTTGCAATTATAACAGTTTCTCAGGAGAACCACTGCCCTAGAAAATAGTAGACATTTAATAAAGCTAGATGCTTGTTATTATTTTAAGAAAAATGCAAATGTAACTTTGCCTGGAAACTCATGACAATTATTCCTTCGGTAATTGTGTGTGTGGGTGTGTTTAAATACAACTGAATGACATGCCACTACTGTGTCACTTCAGAAGCATACCTCTCCATGAGAGTGAAAAGAATAAATTTTAATTAAGAATCCAAAGCATACTGAATGCAAAGCCTTCCATGAGACACTCTCTTGGTACCTCAAAGCCCATAGCTGTCCTTACTTGAGAGCTCTTCTGATCCACAGTACGATGCTCCATATTGTGTGCTATTTCCCCTAAAAAGGATTCGTTGCTTGTGTACCTTCCAAGAGAGTATTGGAAATCTATGTTCTCCCTCCCACATATTTAGATCAGCATATACAATTTTTATTATACATTTTAAAAGTACTTAAATATTGATGATTTAAAAGAAAGCCTGTTTTTCCTCTAAATGTATCTAATAAATCTAAATACCTACTGGAAGCATCTTAATACATGTAAACGAGTTCTTTAAAATATTAGAAATTTTATAAAATTTCTTACTTTTTTGAACTTGTGTTTCGCTTTTATTTTCTTGTAGAATTTTTTTCACCTCATCATTCATCTTTTAAGAAAAATATGTGTACACTTACAAATTAACCTTTAAATTTTCTATGGTCATTACAAATGGAGCAAGGCATAGCTCATATAGTGATATTCATTAAAGCTAAGAATAAAATTTTAGTGAAAATGAGTATTAGTGAAATGATGGTACATTTTTCCTAATTATTTTATGTAAATGAATTGTACTAATTGCTAGAGTGAAACTCATTTTAGTATAGATTCTATTTTTACTTTTATTTTTATAAGTGAAAATGTTGAAAAACTTCATAGATATGTAAATATATAGGATTTGAAGAAAATTTTCATGATTGTTTTAACATTATAACTTGTTTAAATTCTTTATGTTTCAAAATTCACATTCTCTGGTCTATTGTCAAAATTATTTTAGTGGTGTATAACTTGATTAATGAGGTTTTTACATTAATTTCATTGAGAGCAAAAATAGGAACCATCTAGCCTGGAAAAAGAAATGTTATTTATAGTCATTCAATATCAGCACAATAATGTTTATTATATGTGCTACTGAAGCAAACAGCACAATTATATTTATATTTGTCTCTTTGTACCCAGGAAGCTATTAAACACCAGAGAATGCACATAGATTTAGGAAAACAGAGATATCTATTTTTATTTTGCTAAGTGAGACAGAGAAATTATTAAAGGAAAGGATAAAGGAGACCACAGGTGAGTCTTCAGTTTTAGTAGAGGTCATGAGAAAGTTAAAACTCTACAAATTGTTTAAACAATGTCATCCATGTCTACATGCCACTTGGATAGCTTGTATATATCATTAGGGATGCATTATATGCAAGAATACAGCTGCCTGCTTTGAAAGTTTGCCTTATTAAAGAAACACATAAAGGTTAATAAGGTGAAGAATGAAGTAAAATAGACAAAGGAGACAGGAGGAACTATGAGTAACAAAGGGATTATTATGTGATGGAACATCAGATTTAACTCCAAGCTTTTGCGTCTCATTCCATGTATGCATCATTTTAAAACACTGTGTCTTCTGCTCTCTGCCCTATGTGTGAAAAAATGACTTCATTTTTTAGCAGTTACTAAGGGAAGGCTTTTGGATAATTTCTGCCTGAGGAGGAGCCCTTTTGGAAGTCTGAATCCCCATGGAATAAAGCAAAAGAATCCCAATTTATGAAAGATGTGTAAGTCAGCATTCTCAATGTTTACCTTTGCTCACCAGGCTCTATAAGTATTGTTTAAGAAATATTTGGTATAGGTTTTGGGAATAGTTATGGTTTTTCTCTTTGTCTTAAGAATTTTTTCTTCTGGATTATACAAAGAATCATATTTCTATCCCCCTCCCTCTTCTCAGTGTCCAAAACTCTAATTTTATGAGTAAGAGGAAAATGTGGAGGTAGAAAATGCTAGACTTTGAGTGGCCTTAGAAGACCTAAAGAGGGAATTTGGTCTTTGTGGAGAACATACTAGGCAAGGAACAAAAAAGTATTAAAACTGTTGGGGAAACTTAAGCACACCTTTTGTTCTGATACACTGGAGTTTTATAACTCCAGTGGAATGAAAAAGAAACTCATTTTAATTGAGTTGGAAACGCTCAGTTGGTTGCTTTATAAGACTGCTTTTCCAATGGCTTGGAGGACTATATATATGATTAGTTGACTAGGATCCTAACTTGAAAACAGGTAGGCCTGACATGAATAGACTGCCCAAGGGAGGATATAATTAACAATCATATTTGAAATTATTTAACAGAGAGGGGATATACCAATTAAAACCACCATTACCATTTTATACCTTTTAAATGAGCAAAAGACCAAAAATAATGTTAGTGTCCATGTTCATAAAGATATGATGAAATGAGAACATTTAAATTTTGCAGTTGGGAAAACAAATATTGGTAAACCCTTTTAAAAATTCACCACAGGAGGCATAAAGATATTTTATATACTTCGATTCAGTAAGTCAATTGCAAAACAATTATAATTCTTAGTCATAAGGGAAAATACATTCATTAAGCTATTTATGGGTGTTATTTATAAAAGTCCAAATTTTAAAATAAATATTTAATATCAAATGTTCAATATTATTCAATTTTTCTTTTTTTAATTCAGTGATTAAGATGTCAATGAAGCAATGTGGAAATGCTTAAAAACATGCAAAATAATTTATGTTCTATAACTTTAAATATGAAAAAATCAGATAGGCATATGAATAAAGATTAAAAGTTAACCCTTAAAAAAGAGAAAACGTAATTGAAATTGTTGGCTTATTCTTCATGCAAAATCCATTACTGCTACAGTGTTGTTTGTGTAATAAAGGATTTATAAATTATCCACACCAAATTATCTAAAATCATTCACTTTATTTCTCTGTACGCTGTGTCCCATTATTTTCATGATTCTAGCTGTACTGTGAATGAGTACACTATGAAGTCCAGTTTACAGCCCCAAATCAAGCAAGCAAAATTTTACAAAACTACTTGTGTACTTATTAATATTTAGAAAAATACAAAATGAATCAAAAATGTATGCTATCAAGCTATATAGATGCAAATCTGAGGGGAAAAAGAGGGAAAATCTGTGGTCCAATTTTTAATCATTAATATAAACTTCATGGATTTAGATCCAGTATTTATTTGTCGGTCCCTGATGTTTTCAGGTGCCTTAAACAGGACACAATGCATTAAGTGGATTTTGTGGCCTTGACTGCACTGCTTCTGAACACCTGAACTCTGGGTTGCATATAGGACTTTCAACAGTCCGTCTGTCTCAATAGAAAGCCTGCCAAGGTGAACATTTCAATGGGAGAGGAAGCCAGAAAGAATGGCCTACTGGAGTTCCAGTGCCTCACTTGAGTCTCTGTTAGATCATGAGCTCAGTGATGAGGCTTCAGTTTCCTCATCTGTGAAATAACCTGATTAAAGGTGATCTACAGCCCTTTTTTGGGTAGCTCACCTTAAGTATTAAATTGGAAAATTTCACATGAAAACATAGACTTCCTGTTTCTTTTGAAAAAATCAAAAAATCTGTTAATACTGGGCTCAAATTTTCTTAAAAAAAAAAAAAAAAAAGATTGGACCTGATCAGCCACCTTCTGTGGGAGGAGCTTCCCTACCACAATCTCTGCACTTTCCTCTATCTTACTTCGTTACACTGATTTGCAATTCCCGGGATCCTCCTGGTTTTTCCAGTATGTTCAGGGATGTGCTGGCAAGTATTTAACAAATGGCTTTCCAGGTTGAAAAAAACTTGGGTTTGGTTTGCGTTGTTTGCCACTGCCTGTTTCTAGATAGCAACATGCACAACAGAATTGTGTGTAGTTCGCAGCACAGTATATTATACTATCACATAGGCTAGTACAGTATATAGATTAGTATGGAATGTTGTGATATGGCATAGTGTAGTTTATTGTAGTAGTAATTCTACTATAGAAATATAATAGATCTAAATAAAGTCAAAGCTAATAGGTGACAGTAAAACATAGTAAAATAATTGGGAAGTGGTAAGTTTTAAATGTGTATCATCTTCTCTATAAAATAACTTATTTCAGTAGAAGTTTATATAATTTAATTCTTAATAGTGTTTGGTTTTAGCAACTGGCTCATAAATTTCCAAAAAATTAACAATGGGTTCTTGCAAGCTGCTTTGAGTGGATGCCAGCATTTTCTGTTTATTCTCAAAACCGTTCATGTTGTTCCTACAGAACCCTATCCCTCAACCCCACACCTGCACTCAAAAGCCTATCAATGCAATTTTTAAAAGAATGAATACATATTCAGTGATCTGTATATCTACTTCTCTCTACATCACCAGGGAGCCAGATTTTTTCCCTAAATAAAAGAGGCATTTTAAAAAATTTGGTATAACTTTCTTTATTCGCATCCTTCCTCAGTTTGTTTTGAAGAAGGAAATATTAATTTAAAGATTAAAAGATCTTTGGATAAAAGGAAATCTTTAAATAAATTGTAAGTTGTATTCTGACAATGGCTAATAGCAGAGCACTTTTTGTGTGAAAAGTGGCCCAAAGTAATGCATATAAATGCAAAGTAATGCAAATAGATCTATTTCATAATTTTCAAAAAAAGCCCATGTCTTCCTCTCCTGTCCCCTCTGTTAGCTGCCTTGCATTCTGAAAGGGTGGATTTTTAGTTAATGAATTCATTATGTATTTATTTGTAATCAGGCTGGGTGTCGGGCAAAGAAACTCAAGGTTTTTACTCACGTATTCAAGTATGAAGACTCCTAAGCTCCTTTCTTCTGGAATTATCCTACAGCAATTTCTGTATTTTTGTAGAATTTTTAAAAATTCGCATGAGAGTGCTGAGTGACAGTTTAGAGATTGGCTGGATTACCCTGTTCACTCAAGAAAAATGCCGTGGCTTCATTCTAAGTGGCTACTTCTGAACCAGTGTGATGTTTACTCAGTCCCTGGTACCCTAGGGGATTTTTCTTTGAAGTACAAAGGAAGTGGATATAAATTTTAATGAATCATATTCTAGCTTGTGGCTCAAAGGGCACTTTACTTAGGCAGTAGAGAAATGAAAACAAACACGCTTGGCTTCATGTAGCAGCAGCCCTGGGTTTTCCTCTTGGGGAAATCTGGCTTGCATAGTGTCTAAAAATTTCTCTTCTTTTAAATAAGATCTAAAATGAACCATTTAACATAATAAAAATTTCCCACCTCACCTCAGAAAACCAATATTCTTCTAGTGCTATTTAAAGGGGCACCAAAACAGTACACATTGCAAGTTTTCTGTAGCTACTTAGCTGCTGGCAGTGGGCCAGTGGGGTAGGTTAATGCTCCTGTGACAAACTTCTCATCTTAGCAACTACCAGTCAGATTGGACAAATCTTTATATAAAGGGCAGATGATATTTTTAAGCAGTTTCTGTTTATTTTAAAGTTAGGTACAATACACTACACAAGTATTTCATACAATCTAAAAAAATACGTAGCGTAGTGGTATAACCTGACATTTTCTAAATATTTCCTTGCCCCATTACCTTAAAGAAGACTCCAAAAGCTGTTAAACTAAACAAGACCTTATATCCTCTTAGTTCTGAGGTCTGAAGTGGAAAAATGGAAGGAAACTATAAAAGGTGGACCTTGATTTTTAAAAGCAGATCAGCAATCAGAAGTCTAGCTCCCATTTCTTTTTATTATGGTTATTAAACCTGAAATTTTAAAGATAATTGTTAAAATTTTATGTTCTGTTTCCTGATCTTATGGTGACTGGTCCATAAATATTCAAGATGTGAGGGCAATCTGGCAGGAACACCTGTCACTTCATTGGTTGCTAGGGTTGACTGAATGATATTACTCATTTTCATTTTTCTATTTCTCCTTTTGGGTCATCTTGGAAATCTTGTACAAAGGGGAGAGTTTATCAGAGAATTTTTTTTGGTTCTTAAAAGTAAATGTGTAGTATAGCAACCAATCTTTCTAACCTTCCAGGATGAGGGGGACTCCTGGAACTTTCAGTGCTAAATCCTAAAAAGTCCCCGTTATGTGTGGCGAACTGGTCCCTGTGATAGATTGCTAACTCCTTTATTGTACATCTAGGCAGTTTTTGGTTACCGATGACTAAATAATAATGATAATACATTGATGTTTAGGATGATTATAAATGTATGAAAGCTATTCTCAAACAACAACACATGGCTTTAGTAACTTTTGGGAAATATCTCAGCAACCTATGAAACTGTATACCCGACAAGTACATGACTTTAAAAAAAGTTAGTGCTTAGATTACCTTTTACTGAAAAATATTTGAAGCAACATTAAACAAATGTCATTAATAATAAATGTATCACATGTTAAATGAATAAGTTCCTTGAAAGAGGATCTTTACACTACATGAACAATTTAACTACTTTCTCCAAAAATAAGTATAAGCAAGTATGCAGGAGCCAGGGGAGACACATGATTCTGCTCTTTCAGATATCAACCCATAGTGATTTATCTTGATGAATGAATGTTATTTTCAGAGACAGACACTGCCAGAATGATAAATTTCTTTTAAGAGTATTTCCAGATTTCCAGTAGATCTGAGGCAGCTGGTGAGAAAAACTGACATAACTGACTATAGATATCTTACCGGGTTTGCTTCATTGAAGAGGAGCAATGCTGGGGGTGTTTCTTGATATCAGAAACAGCAAAAGCATTTGGCATCAGTGTGATCCAGATGTCGATGAAGGCGATCAAGTGGAAAGCCAAGACCATCTCCTCCAGATGCAAGGAATGCAGGTGGATGCAAACAATACTGCTGTGATTCCTTTGTCATGTGTCTTTTTAAAAAATAAATAGTGTGCCAGGAAAGGTATTAAGGAGAAAAAGACATGGCTTTCAATGTCTTTTGCTTCAGTAGATGCAATGGATCCACATCACTTACTGGCACGTGCCTATCTCCAGCAATTTAAGGAAAAGATGGCAGGGTTTTCATTTTCAGTTTGCATCCTTTAGTCCCTCTTACCAGGGAAAGTTCTTAGCCTGATGCCTGATCCCCTACTCAATAAACTCTCAGCTGCAGTCTTTGGCAGACAAAGAAGTGAGGCTAGTCATTAATCCTCTTAGTCCAGTGCAATATCATTTGAATATATTTAATGCCTGTGTAAAATAATATGATTAATGAGAAAAAGATGATTAATTTAATCTTAATTATAGATTTTAAGGCCTTTTCCTTTATCTTATGGTTCATTTTAATCTAAAAAGGACTCCTTCTGCCCCCAAAAGCATACAGAGTACTATAGCAAAAATTAAATTATTTTTATTAGGCAAACAATGACATTTTTAAGATTATTCTATTAATAACAAAAGTGGTTCAATTTGAAGATTCAATGTAGGAGGTAACCTGAAAGATAAAAAAATAACTTAGTCCTGGGTAGTATGCAGAACACATACCATTACTGCTGCATTAAATTATAGCTACACATTCCTCTAAAGGAATTTTGCCTACACAGAAGGGAAATATCCTTTGGAAATTGTCCCTTTGTGTATGTAAAGTACTAGTGCATGGACATGTCAATGAAATTAAATTTCCACAACTGGAATATCAGAGTGAGCAGTGCAGTAACAAATGACTTGTTTACTAGGACTTAGGTGGAATAGTCTTTTTCTTTCCAGAAATATAGTGGTGAAGGAAATTCTTAAATTTCCCCAAATTTCATTTGTGTACTTGACACCTTGTGCCCTATGTTCCTCTTTATAACATTTACTTATTTTAAATTAGGTCATCCCTTTTCAGCTCATGCATCAAAACCTTTTCCTATATTTCCTAGGCATGCCTTTCCTCTTAAATATCCACCATTACATATATGCAGGATGATGTATTAAACCTTTGCTGCTCTTTACCCTTCTGTGTTTATGCTGTTTTATTATGATTATACATATACATCTGTAATACACAAAACTTTCATATGCTTTAAAAATTATGTAAACGGTGTCACATTGTACTTTTACTTCTGAAACCTACTTTTCCTTCAAAATTGTGATTGTAGCTCTAGTTAGTTCATTGTAACTACTGTAGGGTATTTCAGTGTGGTTATATAACATTTTATTTATTTCATTGACAACATTGTTTCTTATTACAATCCTGCATTAAATTATAAATGCTTATAAATATTTTTTGTGCACATGTGTAAAGGTGATTTTATTTTATTTTTTTATTTTATTTTATTTTATTGTCCTTTGAGACAGGGTCTGACTATGAAGTCCAGGCTTGCCTTGAACTGTTTATCTCCAGCTGGCCTCAGACTTCTGGTGATTCTCCTGTTGGTCTCTCCAGTGCTGGGATTGCAGGCCTGTGTGCAAGTGTGAAGTTTCTTTAGGGTAGATACCTAGAAAAAAAACACTGCTAGGTTGAACAAATTTTACATATGAAA
This sequence comes from Dasyprocta punctata, assembly GCA_004363535.1. Taxonomy (NCBI): domain Eukaryota; kingdom Metazoa; phylum Chordata; class Mammalia; order Rodentia; family Dasyproctidae; genus Dasyprocta; species Dasyprocta punctata. Next base: position 48,286 of record RJWM01015027.1, read on the forward strand.
ATTTATTAAACTACTGTAGTGCTCATTTGAATAGTTGTATCAATTTGTTATCCCACTAGCAGTAAATAAGAGTATTTTATAAAATCTTTTTTTTAACATCTGTTGAGTTACGCTTTTAAATGTTACCTAACGCAATAGTTGTAGCTTTAGTTTTAACTTCTATAATGATTAGAAATTAAACGATGTCTTCCTCCATGTATTTCTCAGCCAGTAAGCTTTTTTCTTGCTTGAAAAGTCAGTAGAGGAAATATAAGAAAATTTGCTGATCTTGAGCTACTGTCCCTTTGGCTGCTGCAGGACTACACTGTGGTTACACTGTCATCAAATTGTTACCAGTACCTTCCATCTCGGTGCTCTGGTGAGGTCCGGGGTTTGGGTTCTCGTCCCTGGTGTGTTGTTCCCAGGCCTGCTCTCTTCACTTTAGTTCCCAGTGTTACCACCATGTCCCAAAGTAGTTCTCGGCTACACTGAGTCTGTTTTGGGAAAAGTGTTCTGTGCTAAATGAGTTCAGAGAGCACTGTATATTTTATTACTCTGCCAGAGACTCACAGTTCTTATTACATGGCACAGCAAAAGTATTCTTAGCTTTTAGTAATGTGGAAGGTGTTTGTTTCATGGTCTGTTCTCTCTTTGTCTGGCTTGATCTTTTGAATCC
>RJWM01015028.1:0-48687 GCA_004363535.1 Dasyprocta punctata
TAACGAATCAATTTCCTGATGATTGGATCATTAACTTTCTTGTTTTCCCAGTATTATCAGCTATGCTGTGATGTGTACTATTGGGTCTAAATCCATGAATGAGTATATCCTTGGAGCAAAATTTTGAATTTCTTAGAACAGGCCAAATATATTTTAAAGCACCTGAGAAAGATTACCATTAAAGGTGTTGAACCAAGAGCACCACTGACACTTGTGGACCAGTTCTACCCTGGAGTTTTCCACTCAGCGGCCTCCAGACTTCGCTCGATCTGAGTTTGATGGGAGAGGACATAATCTCACTGTTTTAGTTATAATTACTAATGAAATTTAACATGGCTATTGAGTATTTTAATATGTTACTCTATGAGCTGCCTGTCTGCATCCCGGGTTGAATTTCCCCCTACGTTAAGAGGATGTTTGCTTTTTCTTGCTGAGCTTTGGCGTCTCGATGCTGGGCTGACTTTTGATGACCCCTGACACGCGGCTGCCTGCATTTCCAAGACACAGGCCTCGCGCTTGCTGTTTCTCTGTCTTCTCCTCCACTGACTTCTTCTTCTCCTTTTCTCCCTGCATTTATTTTATGGCTTACTGTAAAGTTTCTTGAGATGAAAGGACAATTTATTCATTTTGATTATTACCAGTATACCAGGGTTCCTGTCTGTTTTACTCACCATTAATGTAGTATTGGAAATAAGGTTGCAAAAACGGAAACTTTTTGAATTAACTGATGAACGTTTAAGGATATGAAACCTTGAAAATTGTCCTCTGAACCATGAGTTCAGCTACCACCCCCATTTTCCTGCAAGAATGACTTAATTTTTAACTAAGTTTGGCAGTTTCTATAACTAACCTCATATACAAATCATACACAATTCCACTCCTTTTAAATAATAAAGGGTTATAAGTTGATTGATTTCTGCCCTAAAATAACCAGTGATGTCCACCTTTCAGCATGGAGTGATGATGGTTCTATCACTAGGTGGTTTTTTTTCCTTTTTTTCAGAGACTGTGACAATTATAACTCTATACAGTTTTATTTTATTTACTTTCTCTGCTAAATGATCAATTTTTAAAAATTGTCTCATACTTCAATTTGATTGTCTTCACAAATCTGTCTGATATTGTTCTTTGCAATAAAGAGAAAAATAAGACTTTAATTTGGTGAAACTCAACAGACACTACCCTAAGCCAGGGGCAGAGTCCCCCTCTGCAGCCATGGGGACACATGGCTCTTGGGCTCCCACTGGGGGAGGAGGCGCTGACCCAGGGGGATTCCTGTCTACACTGCCTTCCGGTACCATCCAAGAAAACACTGGGTGGCCCAAGTTGAGGGGCACCTTACGAAGCAAGGACCAAGCATGCTTTCCAAGTGTCAACATCACGTGGTGCAAGGTAAAATCCAGGAGCCACAGAGGTCTGAAGGGCGCAACGTGGGCTCCGGCTTAGGGTAGTGGAGTAGAAAATCTGTGAATGAGAAGATGAGCAAAAGGCGAGAGCGTCTCAGTCGGTGTCGTGGCCCCAGTGCTGCCTCCGGGACTCTGAGCACTGCAACCTGATTAAGGAAGATGTGGATGCGAGGAGCTTGCTCTGGGGTAGAGGGCAACTGCACTGTGTGTGCAACGCTTGTATGACCCTGCAGTTGGTTCAAAAGAAGAAAGGTTAAAAACTGTTTACGAGTCTGATGCAATCTATCATTTTCAGACCATGCGATCCAAGATAATCTCTTACCTTATCAACTTTAGTTTCCTTATCAGTAAATCCGGAATAACAGCCGTGTCACAGGATTATTCTCGGAAATAAATAATATATAAACTCTCTCGGCTTGTTACGTGAATTATGTTCTGCATAGATGTGAAGAAGATGAAAAATGAGAGGGGCTGGGAGCAGGGTATTCGGCTGAATTTCTCTTATTTCATCATTGTCATCTGTATGATTTAATTCCTCAGAATGTATTTAAATTCTGAAAGTTGTTTTAGTGAAAACTGGGAATAATAGCTGAACTCCAGCTTCAGAGGACAGGGTTAAGGTTTAAATCAATTATTCTTTAGGAATGTATTAGTAAACTTCAAAATCCCATCAAAGTTCCAAGACTTGGGACAACTCAAATCACCACCATTCACAATGCCATCTGCCCTTGAAGCAAAACTCATTTAACATTTGTTTAAAATGAGCAATGAATGCAAATCGCCAGTAAGGGCATCCAAGGTCCCAGAGCATGGTGAGCACCACTGAAACAATTCTTCAGTCAGATGCTGTAAATAAACAAAGGGGGCAGTGCTATACGTAAGGTTTGACCAATGAACGCTATTGCATGAGAACGTACGAAGTGTCAGAAAATCTAATGACTTCATTCCATGGCAGAGCTTTTGGGAACATCTCAAAATCGCAGGTCATCTCATAAATCGGGGAGCCAGGGTACAGGGCTGCTGGACCACATGAAGTGGGATGCTGGCTTCCTTGAGGACAAAGTAGTTTATCAAGGAGAATCCACAGCAAGTGGAGAACAAAAATAAAGGTTCCAGACCTGCTGGCAAGGTTTCAGCAGTGTGTGAGCCCTGCCTAAGAGACTCTCTAGCTTTGCCCCCGAAGTTAGATCTTCACCTGGTGTTTGTCAGAAATGCTGATTCCCAGACAGCATTCCAGACCTTCTGACTCAGGATCTAATTTTAACATGGTCCCCAAGTGATTTCATGTACTGTAAACACAAGAAGCCCTGCTCTACAAGGTTCTCTTTACTTCAGGTCTACCAGGCCTGGTGTCTAGGAGTCACGGTGACAACTCCAGGGGTGGGGCACAGTATAATAACTGTGTTTGGTCAGCGTTTGATGTTTCCACATCCGCTTCCCATGTGAATCTCACAATGCCCAGGGGAGAAAAGCTTAAAGGGCTTCAGTGTAGCCGCGTCTCCTTGGACTATGGTCCCCTCTTCCATTAGAAAGGAGGGATGAGTTCAGGATCTGCACACAGCACAGCATGAGGACCGGAGCCAATGAGTACATATTATACTCTCTGAAGATACGAAAGAATGAACACAAACATTCTAACACGAAAATGATGACTACATGGCGTAACAGATCTGCTAATCAGCTGGATTCACTCACTCATAATGCATACATACTTCACAAAATCAGGTGGTACATAATAAGTACATAATTTTATGGTCAACTAAAAATTAAAACTAACGTTAAATATAGGGGAAATCAGGTGGAGGACTTAACTGTGCAGCCAAAGTGGATTGAGCAGGGATGACCACAGAGATGACAGCTCCTGTTTATTTGCAAATAATAGTTTACTGAAGTTAACCCCGACTTTCTTATCTTAAAAACCCTTGAGAGTTTGTGAATGTCTCTATTATAGTAAGCATCTCCACCTGCAGTGTGTTAAAGCCACTTCTGGGTATCAATGATCCCACCCACATCGTGGAGGACCTGGTACCTGAAACACTGCTTGGCTGTCATAGGTGATCTCGAAACTTGAAATTGAGCTGAATACATATTCTATAAAGATCACAACTTACTTTCCATGGCTTTAAAATGTTTCTCATACCTTGGTCTGCCATTTCAGAAAAGAAAACAGCAATTCCTTTAAAAGGCTCATGTATGCATACTGCATGAACCAGCAGTGCTACTCCTAGATATTTTCCCAGTAAAAATCAAAATATACATGAACATAAATATTCATATGAGAAGTGCAGGACAGTTTGCTTCTAGTTCTCAATAACCCAAATTCTACTTGTTGGCAGTTGAGGTGACTGGATGATGGAATAGTACTCAGCAATTAAAGGGAGGGACTGCTGTAATCAGAGGCAGCGGTGAACTTCCAGAGCAGGATGCTTGTGAAGGGACCAGACGGAAAGGACCACAGGCTTTAGCATACCATCTGCAGGAGATTCTAGGAAAGGGAAACCTGCAGTCAAAGTGAGCAGATGAATGGTTTCCAAAGGGTTGGAGAGGAGGAGGGGAAAACACCGAGAAAGCTCAGGCCGCTGTCCTGAGACGGGACTGGTCTATGCTTTCTACAGTTCCCCAGACACCTCAAACACCACCCTTGAAGGGGTAAACTTGATTATATGTAGATCAAAGATCAAAAATGTTGGGTAAAACATTGTAGCAGTAGACTCTGCCAAGGGACCATATAGTGTGGTTTCTAGATTAAGAAAGTTTTGTACCTTTGTTTGGGGAAAAAAAGCCCCATTCCCCAAGGGCCCCCGCTTCCTGCAGGCTGCCTCGGGATGCTGGGAAAAGGTGCAAAGGGCAAGACAAGTGAGGGGAGCGCTCTCCTGGGCAGAGGGCCACTAGTGAGGTCACTTCCGGCCGGGAGGCGAGTCCCGCAGTGCAGGGCCCAGGTAGGGACCTTGGCAGCTCTGGAGACCCCAGCAGAAAGCCGTGAAGGTGCTCTGTGTGCAGCCACCAGTGCTCAGAGATGCCACAGGCAATGCTGGGGCAGCCAGGATGCCGTGGACAGCATCCGGCCTCTCTCCCACCCAGCTGTGAGCTGCTCCCTTCCTGTGGACACCGAGTGAGTCTGTGTGAAACCGCCTTGGAGGGTGCAGCCCGTCCTGATCCATCTGACCCTGGCCAGCTCTGTCCTCCACTCTCCCAGACAGTCACCCTAAGAGGTGGTGGAGAAATGTTGGCTGAGGAAGTTAGAGTCAAGCAACGCATGTTAACACCCACACTTCCGGGGCTCTGGTCGGGGCAGGCCAAGGGGTGCACATCTGCAAGGGGAAGCCCTTACTCTGCCGGGACCCCCAGAGCCAGCTCGGGTCCCTCCTCCACTGTCTGACACGAGAGTCTCCCGGGCCTAGTGGGCGGATTCAGATCGACCCGCTCCGCTGAGCGATGAGCGATGGGCTCTTAGAACTCCGCCCCAGGCAGCAGCGACCCCAGGAGTCCGCCCAGGGCCAGGGCAGGGCAGGGGCAGGGCCTCCTCCTCACTGTGCTCACGATACCCTGCCAGGCCCTGACTTTCATTTTATTGATCTCAGATACAAAGCTGTGAGAACTTCACAGCCATGGGGAGGGGACACAGTAGCCAAGTTTATCACACGGGTGTTTGTGAACGGATTTACTCCCCACAAAGCCGTCCAGCTAGAAAGTACTAACCAGTAAGTTTCTGTTTCCTCTGACATGTCATTTCTTTAAGTAGACTTCTTAACTCACTGCTCCCTGACCCCCTTGGTAGCAGATACAATTCATTTCTTATGCAGCCTGACAAAAAAGATGCCGGGTATCTGGCACTGCATATCTTGACTTCATTATTCCCTCATAGCAGAGACTCGAAACTGTAATGTGTGAGAAGGAAAAGGTGGCAACATGACATTTACTACTGCTAATATGAATCTGATTAATTCCACAACAAGAGACATCCTCTTAACTCTTTGCGTTCTTCCAGGAGTGAGCCAGCGGATACTTTCCCAGACCCCCAGATCAGAGAATTCTCTGGTGATGAAATGATCCGTTTAACACTTCCTTTCACCATGTGGCTGCAAACGCTCGGGCAGGAAGGGGACCCTTTGCTGAGGGACTCGGCGCCCGGGTGGGGCGCAGGCCACGGTGGGAGTCACGGCCACGCGGACCTTTGTGACTGCTTGCCGAGGACGGCGAGCGTGGTTTTAGTCTTACTTTATCGACTCCCTGCGAATGTTCTTCATCGTCCTGTGGCCTTGGGCTGTGTGTTCAAAAATGATTCTACATTTCAGCAATCCTGTACTTGAAATTGCTATTAAAAAGAAAATGCCAAAAGATACCCTGCGGTCTCCACTAAGGGGCTGCTTCACTATGGAAAGGCGCCCCAATCCTGACCTTATGATCAATTGAAAACAAGCAAACAAACAAGCAAAGACCACACAGGCAATTTTTTGAAAAATTTAGCTCATAAGGGAAAGAATAAAACTCACACCTTATGCTGAGCCTATTTTCTATAAAAGATTTTCTTTATAGGAAAACTAATTTCTGCTGGGGATTTTGTTGTTGTTTATTTGTTTACTTTTGCTACTTAACTTCCTCTATACTTCTTGTCTGCACATTCCTCACCTCTCAAAATGCTTATAAACCTAAAAACTCCTTTTATTATCTCTCAGTAACTATGAGTAGTAAATCTTGGAGTTCTTAAAAATTGTTGAAAAGCAATCTCTCCAAAGCTTTACCTTCCTTTATTGACAAAACAAATTCTTCTGTTAATTTCCTTTTTTGAAAGCTAAATATTGAAGTTCTCCCATTTGGCTTCCCATCCATGTCAAACATGCAGAAGCTGTGAAAAATACCATAGAATGTATGGAATCATGTATCACTAGGAAAAATAATATTTTTCATCAACACAGAGAGAGACAGAGAGGAGAGACAGAGACAGAGGAGAAAGAAAACCAAGCAACTAGAATCGCACGCATTTGATGGCGTCTCTCGTCTTTCCCTGTCGTGTTTTGCATTACGGACTTCAGGGAATTAGCAGATTTGAAGAACAAGAACTACTTTTTGGAAGGAGGTTAGAAAATTACTTCCATTCTGTCTTTTAGAGAAAAGTCAAAGACTTTTGTGGCTTTGTAAGCACCGTTCACCTTGGGATAGTTATCTGGTCTACCCTGGAGGCTGGCGGGCTGAGTGGCTGTTAAATGTTTCTGGCGATTTCCTGATGGTGAAAGAGCTGTGGCTTCCCACACCATGGGACAACTGGACAGGAGGGGGACGGGAACTGAGGAAGGGAGTGGGCGGCTCTCCTGCCCAGGCTGCCGGGGACCGGCAAGGTGCTGCTGGCCTTCAAACAGCAGTGCGGGGATTTCGAAGTGAGCGCAGAGGGGCCCAAGCAGGAGTCAGAACTGCTTCTGGTGGGTGAGACCAGGTTCTGAAAGAAGCTTTTGTGTGCAGAGATGTAAGGGGATCCCAGGGCTGAAGGCGGCCGTGGCTCGCAGGTCACAGCTCTGTCCTCAGAGCCACTTTCCAGCCTGGCCCTGGTCTTGTCTGCCTTCATCGGCTTGTGCCAGGGTGATGGAGCAGAAGACCTCTTTGTGCCCTACTTGGCAGGTCTTTACCAGGGAGACCGGTGGGGTGGGGAAAAGGTGCTCCATGGCTATTGATGCTCACAAAAATTAAAGAGCAGTCCTGTTTCCATATTCGAAAGTTCCTCTCATTGAACATAGTCCAGAAATCTGCTGGTTCAATTTTTTCTTCCCATCTGTCTTCCTCTCACCGGCTCTATTTGTTAATATTTCCTCAAGCAGTCGGCTGTACTGCCCTTGCCGTGCTAGAGAAAGGGTGGAGATTGATCATTTCTGCAGGGCAGGATGGAGAGATGTTCGTTTGGGGCAGGGGAGGCTTCCAATGCATGTACTGGCTTCCCGTGCAGAGAGAAAAAAACTTCCAGAAAAAGGAGAGAGTGAGAAAGGGAGGAAGAAAGCAAGGAATGGAGAGAGGGAGGAGAGAAAAGAAAAGAAAAGAAGGGACAGAAAATGAAAGGAGCGTCCAGGTTGTCTCAGCCCTGGAGGAGGGGCGCGGGCCGGCCGGATGTCAGGAGAGCCGTCAGCCTACTTATCTGTCTTCTCCTTTGGCACGTGAAAACTCCCAGCTCAGCACGCCATATGTCAAATCTATCATTTCGTATGTCAGCAACCATTATTCCCTCTTTTGTCACCAGTTTTGACCAAAGGATGAAAAATTGCTGTCTTACTCTGACAAAATTATGGCTGGAGGGAAAGAAAAAGGGCAAGTCCAGGAGAGAGGAGGAGGCCAAGGTGAAACGCAGGGAGGCTTTCCTCAGATTAGGTCTGGGTTAAGAGAATATTGATCTGTGTGCTAAAAACTGTTGATCTCTCAGAGCAGAGGATGACAAATGGTGGCAAAAAAAGAAACAGAAAAAAAAATCGAGTGTCTCCAAGGACATCGGAGCCGCTCTGAGTTCTCCCTTAGTGTTTGTTCGGTTTGTGGGTTTCTGCACTGGGGATTTCAACAAAAATGAGCAAATATTAAACAGAAATGGAGCAGCCACAAAAATGATACAGAGGAAAGGTGAGGGGAGGAAGACCGGCCGAGAAGCTGGGCAAGGTAAGCTCACTCAATTGCAGGAGCATTAAAAATATAAAGTGCCGCTTGTCTCAGCCCAGGAGTAGTTGGATTTTTTTTTCTTTTGGTATATTTAGTGCTGGATTGTCACAAGAGGGAGAAAAGTGTTTTTGTCCAAAGTAGGTATCTTTAATTATGGCAGGACAGGCATTTTTTAAAAAAAAATCAAACCACATATAAGTGTGATGCTGACGTTCATAAACCCACAAATGAGAGGAAATACAGAGGCTTGTATTCATTAAGCAAATACAGTATGACAAGGCATAAATTTAAATTGGGGGGTTTGAGTAATTTTTCCCAACTGTAGAAATTGAATGCCAAATATGGCGAAGCAAGGAAAGGGCATAAAACACCGACTATTTGCTTTACCTTCACAAAGAATGTAGGGTTGTGACTAGGTGCGGGGACACTGGCGCCGGCCACCCTGGCTCCACTTCCATCTCCTCCTCCGCCCGCCCTGCGTGGCTGTAGGTGAGTGTTTCAGTGGGTGCAGTCCCTGGTTCCTTGCTCTGTGACCTCACCTCATCCTGCTGGTGTGACAAGTCGTCGGTCAGTGTGGGGAAAGCACTTGGGAAATGTCGGCCCTGAGGTAGCACAGAGTAAGTATCACCATCGCCGTTTTCTGCAGATCTGCAGATTTCCTCTAGAAACTGCCTTCTGTCCATTCTCTGAGCGTTGGCTCTCTCCACCCTCAAGCAGGAAGCCTGGTGTGGCCTCATGCATGTGATTCCTGGGTTATAACTCAACCACCTCTTCCTGCAGCAATCTGAGCAAGTGCTGTTCTCCCTCCGGCCTCCCCGTGCTACTCCCAGATGGCTGGTTGACTGCAGCCTCTCCTGGACTTGTTGGTGATTCCATTTCTCTGAGGAATTACATGAGAGTAACAACACCTTTACTGTCTTTTTGGAGTACAGTTAAGAGTATAGAATATATGTAAGGAAATGAGGAAGGCGCGGAGGAACATGGGACTGTATCAGCTGGCAGCCTGTGGCCTAACAAGCCTGGCAGGAAGGGGCAGAGCTCCAAGCTCGCTTTTGGCTGCGTAGCCTGAGCGAGCCACTACCTCACCCAGCTACTCATCCCAGGTGGGCCGAGGAGCGGAACGAACACAGGAAGACCCCAGACCTCAGGGAGATCCAGACTGCTCCTCCGGGACTCTGAGAACTGTTCACCACCGCTGCTGGAAACACATGCTGGCTTTGTGAAGCCCCTGACCCAAACACTGAGAAATTGTGAATGTAGTTGAGAAGTGCATTCAGGCTCAGGAGGAGCCAACAGTTCCTCAGTAAAGATTGCATTTGCACATAGTGCTGTCATCTCTGCTGCAGAGCCTGGGACAGTCACCAATGCCTGAACGTATCTGTCAGGGTACAGCCGTGAAAAGCATTTGCTGAATGACCGGAAAGAAGAAACAACATTTGAGGCTGGGTGTAGCTCAGCAGTGGAGCGCACCCCAAGGCTCCCATCCCAGCACTGCCAAGAGAATGTAGAGAACCAATTGCTGAGCAATTCATGGAGCTCATTAAAACCATATTTCAAGGATACCTTTGTTCCCCTGTTTAAGGAGGCACAATTTACAACGGCTAAATCTTCCAAGCAGCCTGTATGTCCAGCAACAAATGAAAGATTAAAGACAATGAGGCTTTACACAGTGGAGGACCACTTTGCCTTAAACAAGGATAAACTTGTGACCTCTATAGGAGAACAGTTGCACCTTTAGACCATCGTGCTAAGTGAAATAAATGAGACTCACAAACATACAGTGCAGGGTTTCTCTCAGATAATAAACCCAAATTATGAATAAGGAGCAAAATAAAAGACAGCTAACAGGAAGTAGGGAAATGGATGTTTCTCAAATGGGGAGGGGATCAAGAGCCCGAGGGAGGAGAGGAAGCGGAAGGAAGACGTGGACTGTCCATGCCCTCACTCCACACAAGGGATGCATCATTATTTCAATTAGAGTAGAAGGAGTTGTCTAAAATGTATGCAAAATGTCACTTTTCTCAGATTAAGGTAACTCATATCCTTTTCTCTTTTACCAGGCAAAAGTTAAATCAAATAAAGGACCATGGTCCAGGTCAGAAGGAGGAAAGACGTTGCCTTTCTTTCTTGTTCCCACAGATGCTGCTTTTGACTATTCATCTCTTTCTTTGAAATGCAACAAAAGTTAAGCACCTTGATATGGAAAGGAAACAAAATCAATTCTGTCTTATTCCTATGCGCAGATTAGTCATGGACTACTTTTACCCTTACATACTTTCAAGGAGAGTTTTGGGTCATTTCCAACTGTTTTTAATTCTCACTCAAAATTTAGTGCCCATTGTAAAGGAAAGCATCACAGAAATGAATTTCCAAGGTTTCAGCACACTGAATATTTCTTAATTAATTGTCCCCCAAAAGTAAAGTGTAAAGCTAACCAGTGGCATAAGTAGAAGAGCACAGTCCTCGCAGTTAGGAAAGCTTCTGTTCCACTCCCAGTGGTTGGGTTTCTGCCTTTATGATCTTTGCCTGTATTATTTCAGGCAAATGACTTAGTCACTTTGCTTCTTTTTTACTCATTTATAAAATTCACTGTTTATATATAATTTGTATTAGCTGCCTATCAGCGTGGTTGGCATACGAGAGAAGATGCATCAATACACTGCCGTGTGCAGCCCACCGCCCGTATTTCAGCAGTTGTCAGCAATGTTATACTGCAGTGCTAGCAATATTAAACAACTTGTAACTTTGAGCTCTTTTTTTCAACCAAGCGGACACATAAGTCGCAGTTATTGTCAACACTAGAGAACTGCCTGTGAGAAGATTTTCCCCTTCATTAAGAAGATACCCAAGGTAATGCAAAGGAAATTATGAAACCTCCTAAATGCAGAAATATGGAACAGGCACAGTTGTTTTGAACTAATAGAAGCGTTTGCTCTTAATCTACTTGAGAATTCTGTGTCTAACACGTTGTCAGGATACCATAACAGCTATTAATAATAACTCTGCATATTAAAATTATTAGCTCGAAAGTTAAATTCTAAATCGAAATAGCCTAGTCCCACATGGACTTAAAACTGTTATTCAGTCTGTGAGGAACAAGCTGGCTGTGAGGGAGAAACCTGTTCTCTGCTTCGAGCAGAAGTATTGTCCCTCAAGTTACTGCAAGACAGACTCGGACGTGCCGCTGGCTTTTCTCAGCCCCTTCTCTCTCCCCCTCTTCCTTTCCTCTTCGCTTGGTCTCTTTCTTACTTATCCCCTGTGTCTTCCTGTTTCATACTTTCTATCATCCTTGAACATCATGTATATAAATACTTTCTCTCAAAGAGACATTGAAAAATATGCTGAACGTACTGTCAAGGAAATAGATGACATGAACAAATTAGGATAATTTGAGAGTTGAATAAAAAAGATGTTTACAGAAGTGTGGTGAGATGCACAGAAACAGCGCAACGGAGAGCAGCTTTCTGGACCTGCAGCGGGGGCAGTGGTCACCCCCAACCCCACAGGGACAAAGTGGAGGGTCGAGTGGGAGGGCATCTGGGGGACGGGGCACTGTAGACAGAGGGACGCATGGAGCCCCCCAACTTCCCGCTGCAGCACTGCACCGTCAGGGCTCTTGTGTCTGTCTGTCCGTACGCATCGGCTTCCTGGGCTCCGAGCAGGTAGAGGAGGCTGGGAAGTGAATCCCAAGGGGTACTTGGAAGCCACATGGCTAATGTTTTTTAAAACACACGCGCGTGCACACACACACACACACACAGTCACTCTGTAAAACAGATTTAAAATAAATGTGGGAAGTGAGTCAGGAGTTTGGGATAGGGATAGGAAACAGAAAAGGTCAGCCTGTAGCAATTTGTCCTGCCACAAAGGAAGGAAATCTTCTAATCAGACAGACAGACAGACAGAAAGACAGGCCACCCCACAGCAGTAACAATGCCAGAAGAACACAGAGCAGACTGATAACTTTCAGTGACTAAAGCCTGGGCAATCTGAGCGACGACTAGAGTGGTATTAAACAATCATGCAAACTACAAGTACCCATGATTCCCTAGTGATATCATTGACCCAATAAATACGTAAGTTAGTAGAGAGAAATCTCCCCTCTAGAAGAATTGGTAACATTGTGTGAATTCTCCACCCGATGTTGCATAAGCACACCCCTCCAGGGCAGGCTACACATGATGACTCCCCAAAAACCGGAGCATGACTTTAAAGCAGGGAAACCTGACCAGGACCACTTCAGACAGGTGCTCCAAGTCCGCGTCACCCCTGAAGTCGTGCTGACAGCATAGATACTGGGTATGTCGTGATAAAGGTGGCCTTTCTCCCCAAATCGTATCCTTGTCTAATCATGAAAAACATCAAACAATCCCAGTCGAGGCCAGTCAAGGAACATTCTGCAAAACACAGGATCCAAGTTCTGCAAAGCACAGGATCCCAAGAAAAAACAAGGAAAGTTTCACAACCAAGAGGAGTACACGGAGACATTGCAGCCAAATGAAACGTGGCATCGGGGTTGGGATCCTGAAAAAAGGACACCAGGTAAAAACTAAGGAAATGCCTGTGCCGCACAAACTTTACTTAATGGTAATACGTAAACTCAGGCTCGTTATATGCACAAATGTGTATCTTGACCTCAGATGTCATGGCATTCTGTTTTCTGTTGCTCTAATGAAATAGCTAAGCCTGGATACTTTATGAAAAGATGATTATTTAGCTCATGGTTTTGGAGACTGAACATCATGGTACCAGCTCCAGCAATGATTCTGAGATGGCAAGCTCGATTGTGCTGACTTGACCCTTTGGGGACTTCCCAGGGGATTTGGAAAGCACACTTCTGGGTGTGTCTGGGCAGCTCATGGAGGAACAACTTCAGGGTCCATAGCTGGTCCTCTCTTGCACTGCTCCCCTGCCTTGCTTCCTGGCCACCATGAACTGAGCAGCTTTGCCCCACCATGCCCTTCCGCCATGATGGTTCTGCTTGGGAGTCAGCTGACCATGGAGTGAATCCCCTTAAAATGTGAGTCAAAAAAATTCTTAAAAAAAAGTGAGTCAAATTAAACCTCTCCTCCTCTAAATTGTGAGTGATAGGTATTGCATCCAGCAACAGGAAATCTGACTATGGTACCCTCCCCATCACTTTATGACAAATAGCATCATGGCAGGAGTGAGTGCAGGGTGAGATCATGCAGTAAGACAGGAAACCAGAGAACGGGGGAGGCTGAAGCTCTTGCTTTAGTAACCACGCACTCTCCCGGCACTAACCGGGCTCCAGGAGAATGACGTAATCCCTCCTGATGGGATCAGCTCCCGAGACCTCCCACTGGAGCTCACATATTGTAGGCCCCACCACTTCTGTCTCATCAGCCTGGGGATCAGGCTTGCAAAATATGACCCCTTTGGGGGCCACATCACAGCCAAACCACAGCAAATCATTGGGGCATCTGCGTGTGGGGTACATAGAACTCACCATACTATCTTTACATTTTTTTTCTATAAATCTCAGTCATGCTAAAAATAAGGTTTAAAAGTGAGTCGTTAGAAATAAAGATAGGAAAGTCACACAGGAAGTCCATGAGGTTAGTAGATTCTTGCAGTGAGTGCCATAATAAAGCTGGTGATGCTGGTTCAGTTGGTCCTGTGCATTCACAGGTTTGGAAACCATAGTCACCATGACCAATTGTAGACGCTGTCTCTCCACTTGCTGTAGATGTGGCCAGGTCTGTGAGCCCACGCGCACTCCGCATGGCAGTGTAGGTGCAACAGCTCCAGCTTCCGTCCTCACAGACTCTTGCAGCTGCGTGTCCAGCTCCCCAGCTCCACACCAACGCCCCTGCCTTCACCATGGCATGATGCAGAGCCGCAAGGACACACCACCTGGCCGACGGGGCCAGGCGGACACAGACTTATGCCTCAACCCACGTAGGACTCTGGTTAGCTCCTGCGATGGTGTTTGTCTCACTTTTAACCTGTGAAGTGCAAACTAAGACAAGATCATCTTCTGCATTTTCTATCACTAAAATTCTTTTCCCTAAAGTGGGTGAATGCCTTGCTAAGATGAGGGATGAAGCTCTTTCTCACAGCTACTTTTCAGCGATGAAGAAACAGAAACACCGGGTTGATATCTTACTCACAGTGCCGAGGGGCTCAGTAGGAAGACTCCCCTGCCCTCTATTCCCCGCCCTGACCCCAGGAGACGTGGTCTGAAAACACACTTGTGAGATCCTTGCTTTTGCTAGGAAATGGAGCCAATGATATGCACACCATTGGTAGAAATTTCTTTCTTCTACATTTTTTTCCAATACTGGGAATTGAACCCAGGGCCTTAGCTCTCTGAGCTTCATCCCCAAGGCTTTCTAATTTTTTTTTTTTTTTTTTTTTGAGAAAAGATTTGACCAGGTCACTAAGATGTTCAGGCTGGGCTTGAACTTGTGAATCTCTTGCCTCCAATTTCCAGAGTGCTGAGATTATAAGAAAAATTTTTTTTCTGGGTGATGCTTCCAGATTCATAGATTTGGCTTTTTATAACCAAGTAGGTAGAAAAAAAATGAAACTTTGATTTTCATTTCTAGCTCACGTATTTAATTAAGTCTTATAAAAACATGAAAAGGACCATACATTTTGCCATCAACCTTTGAAATTCTTCATAACACTTTAATGACCTTAAACCTGAAACAAGTAATTATGAATAAGTTTCGTCGATTCTCTGGGCCGCCCTCAGCCTCCCCATCTGTAAAATGAAAGGGTTGGACTTGTAATTTGGAGGAATAATTTAAAGCCTATCTTCTTTGATCATCAAATTTCCTACATAAGATCCATACTTTGGAAATACAACTATATCCAGCATTCAAAATTGTCATATTTTGTGTATGAAATGTTTGTAATGTGCCTCAATACACAAAAAATGAAGGTGTGTTCATGATTAAAAAAAAATGCTCCCAGGGTTCTGGGATAGAGCACTTGCCTAGTATGTCTGAGGCCCCACGTTACATACCATACATAGCACTGCAAATAGAAAAAATAAATTTTGAAAATTTTACCTGTGCATTCCCTAACATAGGACATTTGATCAGAGATTGCTACTGTTCTTCATTCTTTTATCAGTAAACTTTCTTTAGCTATGGGACTGAACTAAAATAATGCTTTTTGAAAGATTTTCCAAAACAAGAGCTTATAGGCTCCTTTGAGAATTTAATGAACACTGTGGAGGATCTGTATGTGAACAATGTAATTCTATGTAATATAACACACAATTGTAGCCCCATCACATGGAGCGAGTTTATGGGCCTGTCTCCCCACCACTCACCGCTGCTCACGAGGTGTGCAGACCTCAGCTCAGCAAACGCAGTCTAGTTTCAGCTTTATGAGGCATCTCTGCACTACTCTCCATCATTGTACTGGTTTACATTCAAAAAACTGAAATGAGAAATCCCATTTGGTCCAGTTATTCACCTACCAGTTATCTTCATGAAAGAAGTAAAAACATCGTATTACAGCAATCCATGCATACCCATGTTTATAGCAGCGAACTCCTATTAGCTAAATCTTGAAAGTGGCCTTAGGTTCATCAACAGATGAGTGCATAAAAAAGATGCGGCATTTACACAAAACAGAATACTACTCTGGCATAAAGAAAGATAAATATGAGTCATTTGTTGGAGAATGGGTGTACCTTAAGACCATAATAGTAAGTGAGATAAATCAGACATACAACTTTAAATATTGCATGGTTTCTCTTATACGAGAAAACCAAAATTTTAAGTAAAGAGCAAAATAAAAGACAAATCATAGGAAATGGGAACATAGGTCTTTCTCAGAGGGGAAGCACATCAAGAAATGGAGGGAGAGGAAGGGAGGCAATGGAATGGCTAGGAAAAAAGGAGTTAAAATGTATAATGCACGTGCACCAACTCCCCACAACTAATGTAAATGTCACGTACTACACACATGTGTTAGTAAAAAAATGAAAGAAATGCAGTCTGAAGACTGAACCCAGGAAAATATTGGAATATGCGAATTTTCTGTGTATTTGCAAGGCTCTTAAAGAATTCAGTCCATGAAGAAATTATTTGAAAATATATTGATTAGATATAAAAATATGATGCATGAAAAGAGAGATGCAGAAAAATACACATAATGCACAAGACATTTAGGTGCTCTACATTTATATGTATGTGCATGTATCTGCTATAAAGTGTACAAATATACTCAGGAAAGCAACACCAAATGTATAATAGTGGCTGTCCTTAATGAGGGAGATTACATTAATTACGGTAAACTAAATTACTCAGTATGATCATATATTTCTGTACACAAGTACAGCAAGAGCTTGACATGAGGTATGGTCAAAAGATGGTGAATGTTTAAATGTAAAAATATGTTGCAGTGGAAGACACCTTGCCAGCAGTCCTCTGCAAAATACTCCTCCAATTTAGAACACATTTTTCCAATAGTTTTGCCACTTTCTGAAGTACTTTTAGAAATTCTCTTTCCTGAGTATCTTTAGCTGCACTGCCTCAATATCCTGAATCCACTCAAAGCATTTACCGTTCACGGTCATTTCCTTTGCGGAAGAGCTAGAAGTCACACAGTGCCAGAGCTGAAGAATAAGATGGGTGAAGACACAGTGTCACGTGTTTTCAGAGCTGCTTTTCCATTGGACTGCTCCTGGCAACGGTATTCACCGTAATTTTTGTAACACCTTGTAAAGACACTCAAGAAGGAAGAGCTACTTCAGGAGGTGATAAGAACGGTGAGTGGATTGTGTTCCAACAAGGAGGACATTTTTAGGGGGGAGGATTGCTGACAATGTGTCATTCACTGTATTTTTTAGATTTAAACATTCACCGTATATGTTGATCATCTCTTGTACAAGGTTAACAAGGATTAACCCACAAAGGTGGGCATATGAGTGCAGACTAAAATTCCCAGTTCTTTCTTGAGAAGTCTTCAAATTTCTCCCAGGGTATCTGCAACCAGGAACAGCCTTGCATATGGCCATTCTTGAAGCCATCTCCCTGCTCCAGTTCCAAGCAGACATCTGTGACCTGAGAGAGGGAACCAGAGGAGAGACTAGGGAGGACAAGAGGTGGCCAGTGTGCGTGGTTACAGTGTGAGCTTGGGGAGACGCAGGCAAGGGACCCCCAGAGAAGCATCTGAGCACGAGTGCACACACCGTCCACTTGCGCAAAGCCAGGGAATTCATCTTCACACCAGCACTTGGTGCGGCTGTGGTGCCAGTGCCAGCCCCAAGCGTTTCTCCTCCTTCCTGCTAGAAGTCAGCGCTAACTTGATCTTGGTGCAACCACATTTAAATACATTTTCTCAAAATAATTGATTTCCTAAGTAAGATTTAGCTCTTTCTACTATGGTGTTTAGTGTATTTTTAAATTTTTTAAACTTAAAATCTCAATTAGATCCAGTTTAAATGCACTGAAAATTTAATACCTGATTCAAATAGAATTCTGAGTGAATTAGCAATGGACTGATAGACCATAAAAATTCTTCTAAATTCATCATGTGAACAAATTTTTCCTGATATGCCCTGTGCACTAAAATCAGTACTCAATAAATATTTTTGTGATGAAGAAACAAGAGAAAGTAATCCTTGATGATTGTTCTGTAACATATATTTTTAATCAGCTGTGGCTCTTAATTCAGAATTTAAATGCCAAATATTGTAAGTAATTTCATTCAAAAATATACACCGAATATCCACCATGTGGGAATTACTGGACTAGTTGCAGGAACGGAATGAGCCAACCTGAAGAAATGTATAAAATGATTTTTCCAGAAGGCTATGATTAAAAATAAAACTAAGTTTCTCATCTTGAGTTATATCAGATCTGATTTAAAATATGCTGTTTTAAGATGAATTATAAACTGTCAGGAGTCACGGTTATGAAAAGGGATTTCCAGAAAGATCTAATGACTGGGAATTTGTGTTTAATCTAACAAACCACACTGACTATTGAATTTGTGTGTCTGAATATAAAGATTTATTGTCCCTGGAGGTAATTATTGACCTCAACATCTTATCAGTCAATATTTACCTCTTGGGCCAATAAATCTTGATATAACCTCATGAAAGTCAATATCTGTTTAATAGCATACATGGAAATCTGTAACAGGCTGATCCCAGGCTTCAGTGTCCTACTGGGCAGCTGACACCCTAACATTTAAGGACGCAGAATGAGGCCTTCTTTTCAGCATAGACTGAACGCCCCTGCTTGTGGGGATTCATTCATTCTCGGTCTCAGACTGGGTGAGGAATTTTTATACTGTTCTTTATTTCTCTTTTGCATACAAATCTTGCCTCTTCCGTCAAGCTGGAAACCCCTGTGAAGCCGGGGACTAATTTAATGCTTTTGCCATTTCACTCCTTGCTCCTGGCACAACTCTTCATCATTATAAATAAAACGGCTTCTATGGACAGACAAGACTCCCAGCACATGGCCCCCCAGCGGTTACTAAGTCATTGCTCCTCCACAGTGCACAACTCAAAATATGTCCCAGACTCCCCTCCAGAAGGACTCAGTGTCGTAGGATGCCAGGACAGTGGAGATGACAACTTAGTAATATGTATGACTCTTCCTCATTCGGAGAAGTCAGAAAGTGGAGCCACGAGGTCATACTGAGGCCAAGCACACCGTGCTTAGCACTTAACAGGCATTCATGGACGCCTGGTAAATATGTGTTGACCAGGCCACCAAAGAGGCAAATGCTGGGGTCATTTTTGCTGCTTCATGTGCAGTTTCTGAGACATGGAAACCAGTGAAAAAAGTAATTAGGCTACTCCAGGGGCCTTCGTATCCGTCACACAAAGCTGTAAGCCAAGAACTTGGTAAATCACGGCAACAACCTCGTTTGTGGCTGCAGAGGTCCTTGGATTCCTGCTTGCTCCAGGGCTTCCCCAGCATCACTGAGCTCCTTATGGCCTGGGGTGAGAGGTCCCATCACGTGTCAGAGCCCAACCTAGACTTCCATGGTAACCCAGCTTGCTTTTGTACTCCTGCCTGCACCAGCCATGGCTTGGAAGCATGGTGCGTCTTGAGTTTGTGACATCTTTTGTGCTCCCAGCAGCACTCAGTCCAGACCTTCTTGAGCAGCAAACATGAATAGAGACATGACCGGAAGCAGATCTGGGCTTCTTCTTACCCATTCGTGTAAACACAGTACTGAGATCGGTCAGGAAGCACTGGGTCCTTGGCTGTGCAGCTTTCATGATGCATCTTTAGTAAAGTGTCAGCTTTCTCCTGACAAGACCACGAGCCGGTAAACAAAACTAATATGACCTGGCCACACCTCAACTCTGGCCCCCTCCTGCCAACTTGATGGCTGTGCTGGATACCGGTGTCTCCTTCCCCAGGGATGAATAGAGACATTGAGCATGAGAGAGAAGAAATGGCACTTAACACGGCGATGGGCTAGGCTTGAATGCCATGAACACTGGCTTGGAGCCAATCTGCATGGGGATTAGCAAGAGAACGGACTGTTCCGGTCTCTGTCTAGGCTGTGAGACTTTTGAGCCCTGTGCCTGTGACTCAAACCCAAAAGATGTTCCAAGGTATGATGGCCCACTGTAAGATATGGCTCGAACACACTAGAATATGGCCAGAAATGGATGTATAGGAGATAGGTCTTTGTAAGAACCAAGTTGGGGACATACACTGTGTGGTACAGATAGCATCACAGGCCCAGGTCTCTAGCCTTTTTCTTTTTTTTTTTGGTACCAGGGACTGAACTCATGACCTCATGCTTGTCAGGCAGGCGCTTGTGCTGCTGAGCTAAATTCCTGGCCCTCTCTATCCTTTTTGGAAGCATCACTTTCAAATCTTTTCCACTGACTTGTGAACCTATGGCTTCCTGGAGAAAAGAAAACCTCCATAGACGGCTTACTCAGCACTCAGGCAGGAGCACTAGTTAGGGTTCCGGGGTTCTCCAGAGGAAGAGAACCAACAGGAAGCGCATGCATCTTCATGCCAGGGGATTGACCAGGCTGGCTCACAGAATCGGAGCAGCAGGAACCCACAATGGCTGTCTGCAGGCTGGAGAGCTGGAGGATTCAGTCACTGCTCAGCCAAAGAAGACAGAGGCCACAGGACAAGAAGGGCCCTGGATGCAGCACCAGTCCAAGGTCAAAGACCTGGAAGCTCATCAGAAAGTTGCTAGTGTGGGTCTTCGTTGGAAGATAGGAAAACCAGACACTGATGTCCAGTGGAGATGGTGAAGACATGAGCTCTTCAAAACACAGGAATGCTTCATTCTTCTTTCCCTTTTTAGTCCATCCTGGCTGTAAGCCTATTGGTTGGTGCCACCCACATCTAAGGTGTGTCTTCCCCACTCGGTTTGCCAGTCTGTATGTCAATCATCTACAGCCCCACTTAGAGCTGTGCTTTACTAACCTGCTAGGCATTCCTCAATCCATCCAAGTTAACATATCATGGTTAATGGTTACAGCCAGTGGATAGTCCTATATACGGGTTGGTTGCTACCTCACCTTGGGCCCCGGGCACAGTGCAGATAACCCAGCTGGTTGAGGAAGTCAAGTTGTGGGGTAAAACTTCTCTGCAACTGCATTGAACCAAACCATCCCTTGTAACTGACACTAGGGTCACTGAGAGACTGCTAAGAGAATCGAATGTGCACATCTGCAGGTCTGGGTATATTCATGGTTTGTATGATCTTAGGCAAGGGATCCATCTAGAATATCAGTTTGGGGCAAACTAGTAATTTTTGGTTAGTGTGGTGGATTGACAACTGGTGGTCAACTTGTAACACCAGCTGAATCCTTGTGGTGCTGGGTGTGGAGGGCCCAGCTAACGGTTGTTGCCAACAACATAAAAGGAGAACTGGTCAGGAAGAGGTGGTACTGTTGGGTCTCCTGGAGGAGCTTGTCACGCTGGCCTCCTGATATGAACGGGGCTGTTCTCATCATCAGAGGCGCTCAGGACTTCGCTGGTGCTGAAGATGGCTGTGGTACTTTTCAGGGGAACTCTGGTCCTTGCTTTGAGTGTCACTTCCTGGCTCCAGTGCAGAGCCCTCAGCCTGCTGGCACAGATCCTTCATCCCACTGACACAGATTTTCTAGCTTCCATCAAGGACCTTTGGGTGTTCCCAGCACAGACCCATGAAACAGACTTCTGTGAGACATTCTTGTGGGCACTGGGCCTCCAGTTGGACTAATGGAGGAAATTGCCATGGGCTCTAGGTCTTCAGCTGGACTCGTGCAGGACATTGCCATGGGATCCAGGCCCTCGGCTGGATTCTTTGAGTCTCTAGTGTGTGGACAGATCTTCTGCACTCTTCTGTATTTGACTCTTTGGGTGACTACTATAAAGTAATTCTATAAATTACGTAACCTGTATTAAATTGTTTCCCCTGCAAACCCTGGCTTCAACAGTGAGACTCTTCCTGGGCTCAATTTGTCACTCACAATGTTAGCATTAAAGCCACTGAGTCCCACATGGGACAGGTCGGGGTTGTTCTGCTTGGACTAGGGAAGGGTTCATGGTCTCTAATGGTGGATAAATTGTGTCAACTTAAGTTTAGAAGCTTCACTAAATAACTCAGCAGTTTTAATCCTAGGGTATAGAGAACATGTCCTGGGGTGGTTGTTTACACTCCAGAATGTTGTAACGGTTGATTCATTGTGTCAGTTTGAGAAGTTTAGAAGTCTACCTAAGTGATTCAGCAGGGAGCCAGAGCCCTCATTTTGTAAACATCCTCAGTCTGTGCAAGAGGAGGGCACCAGAGATACTGTGTGTGTAAGGGACCCACCCTAAGGCAGGGAGCCTGCCTACAATGTAAGGGAGGAAAAGAAGCTTGCTCTTTCCCCTTTTTGCTATTTTTGCTTTTGCTGTCTTCTGCAGCCTTGAACTGTTGCCCCTCTACCACACCACCCTGCTTTAGAGCCAGCTGATTGTGGGCTGAAATCTCCACAAACTGTGAGCTAAATAAACCTTTCTTACCTTAATTTTGGGTATTGAACATTTTGTCTAAGCAATGAGAGAAAAGTAATTAATTTGTGTCTGAATACCCTAATCCCTGACCATGAACAGCAACATTTGTGCTTACTATCTAAAGCTTCTGCATGATTCTAGGTCTGCCCTAATGATTCTGGTGTTTCCAGAAGTGGTCACTAGCAATGCCCAGAATCTGCCTCTTGGAATGACAGTTTACTTCCTGAATCTTACAAGGATAGAGAACAGTCATGGGGTTCTCTGTCATCCTGCTGGTGTGTGCCCTACCTAGAATTCCCTTAATATGCACACTAAGTGATCAGTCTGATTGTGTCTTCCATATCTGCTCAACTACTCTTCTCTTTTTTCTTGGTTTATTTCCATCAGGGCTGCTGACTTAGGCTTCCCCTGACTGCAGTCTCACCCCTCCAAGGTGTCTCCCTTCAAGGTCCTTACTAACCATTGAAGAGTTCTGCTTCATGTACAGGATTTCACAAAGTTCATCCTTAAAAGCAGTGTGTGTCCAGTCACAATGCTGGCCCACCATCCTGCTTCAACACAATTCCATTCTCATACTGAGATAAATCTTTAATCTTTAGCTCTTGATCTGATTCCAAATGGCCATGAGGGTTTGTTCCACAAAACTGACTGCTGTAGAATCTGGGCAAATGTTTAGAGGGCACCATTCCAGCCCTCCTGGAGCACTGTGCCCTGGCCCCTGCTCTCAGACTAGGTTTGGTGGCAGCTGGACAGATCAGTTTCCATGGATCTATCAGGGATAGACTCTGGACTGTGATCCTGGGGATCAAGTCCAACATTGGTGGTTGACTAGGATTGACTGCTTCAAGGACAAGGCCATATCAGTTTCCATGGAGACTCATAGGAAGTCGACTACTAGGGGTAAATCTTGGACACTTCAAATTGGTTCAGAAAAATTACTGGCAGTTCCAAAAGTGGCCCTAGATTTGACTTTGTATAACAGATTATACTTTGACAATTTTAACACTTATCATTAGTAGCTTGGAAAGAGAACTTCAAATTGCCCTTAAGTTAATTTATTCACAGTTCTTTAATTTGTTCATTCATCCAAATATTTATTGAATAGTACTTACATGTCCATATGGTGGTCACTTAAAAATACACAAATACATCTTGTAACCTCAAGGGTTTTATTCTAAAGTTTGAGGAAAAAAATGAAAATATTGCATAACCAGATAAATCAATAGGTTTAACAGTGAATCAAGTTGAAACTGTACAAATACAAGTTGTCACAAGACAGTGTAATATGAAGGTGGCCAAATGTTTCCAACACTAGCAATACTAGGGTTGAGTCAGAGTTGCTCAAAGTCTCCAACCCTGTATGCCACCCCGGGCCCCTGCTCACTGTGGCCCCGCACCTAGTCGATGTGGCCTTGCCCTCTCGGCCTCGCACCTCTTCAGTGAAATTTCTTCCCGAACAGTGGCCTACCCACCTGGCCAACCCTTTCTCTCTCCCTCTTTCCATGCTCTAGCTTACTCCATGGTGTCTTCCTGTCCCGCTCTCCTTGCCTGTGACTTCCCTGTCCACCCGCTCCCCACTGTTCACCCCACAATCACATTTTTGGGAGGTCCTTTCCTATACATGACTCTTTTCTGTATTGATTCTTCTGGTGTGGTGTACCTCTCCTGCACAGTCACTCTTGAACGATCACAGTTGTTTGTGTGATTCTTGAATTGACATTTTTCTGCAATATTTATGCTCCTTGGGGAAAAACCCTGAGTCTGGTTTTGTTCCTTCTGCTATTCCCAGCACCAAACTAAGCACAGCACATAGGCGTTCAGCAGCTAAGTATGAAGAAACAATTGTAAGATAGAGTATCACATGAGATTTCAAGACACAGGAGGTATTTGTGGGGCTGGATTAGGACAGACTTTGGCACAGAAGAGTTGGAGAGTGTATTCAAGCCAGAGAAAGCTTTGTGAACCCAGACAGAGATGCCTGTAGAAGTATGAAACCTTTGAGACAAGGTGCACATTAGAAATGGATGGGTAAGAAGGAAAAAGGCAAATGTGGAAAATTTTATGTTCCAGCGATGGCCACAGTGATATCTTCCACCACCCATGTACATTTGTCAAATCTGTGATTACCTTATGAAAGCTGTACATTGTACCAGGGCAGTGGGGGTTGGGTAGCATTCCCCAAGGAAGTGCACTCAAAGGCCTCAATTTGGGGAGCTTCACCTTCATCCAGGCACAATTTAGATGATGAAGATATGAACTTGAAGCTTGAATTGTCATGAGACAAGATATTGGGGTATTCAGCAAGTAATTTGTGAGTTTTTGGTAAGGAATTTTATGAAATTTTGACTTCCGCAGATCAAATTTCCTAATGATAGTAGCATACATCTGTCTCCATCCTACACTGCAAGGTGGACATCCCTGCTCTCCAATCATAGCATCTTTGGACACTGTGCCCACCTTGAACCATACGGTACAGAAGAGATGAGGTCATGAGACTTCCGCATCTACCTCAATTAAGTTCATGCAAAGTTGATTCAGATTTCTAGGGACATTGGCTCTCCACTTGTCCTTGGCATAGCACTGCCCTTGGAACTCAGGCCCCTTGCTGATAGGAGACCAAGCCAAAAGAAGAGACCATTAGAAAGTTCTCATCAACACTCCCAGATGAGTGTAGCCTTGGATTTCCAAGTACCACAAACGAAAAGATTCTGGTCTCTGGGTCAGAGACTTCCCAGCTGAGCTCCAAAAAATCCAACATGGCAGAGGTGTGGCACTCTAGCAGTGCAAGTCTGAATTCCTGCCCCTTCCCACAGATTCCACAAGCAAAAAAGTGGTCATTGTTTTTTGCCACTAAATGTGAGGTGGTTTATACAGCAGTGTATACCAGAACAATAAAACCAGCTTGTGGAACTTCAGTATTCCAGACTGAGGAACGGGACTTTCATTCTGCAGGGCAATGATTTTCCCACTCAGAGAAAATCACAGAGCCTTCTCGTGGTCACAAGGAAGGACAGCCTGGGAACAGCAAGACTGAGACTCAGGGGACAGCTATGTACTCTGCCACATTTATCTGCCATTGGTCTGCTCTTAAGGGCTATGGTACCCCAAATAATAACACTAAGCATGCAGGTAACTTGTCTGTCAGTAAGCTAGTGGCTATGACACTCCATACTCATGTTCGCTAGACAGCCGCTTGCATGGTTGCTGGGCTGCAGCAGAGCTCGGCATGAAGCCTGTGCATAATACGTGGGGCTCAGGCTGTGGCTGCTCTGGAAACACACAAAGTCACAGGGGCAGGCAGAGACTTGCTGGACATAGCTCTGGTGGCACAGGGAATAGGATCAAAAATCAACAAACAGGATGACAGCAAATTCAACAGCTTCTGCAGAGTAAAAGAAGCAAGCAACAGAGTGAAAAGACAACCTGTGGAATGGGAAAAAGAATTTTGTCAGCTGCTGGCTAGATGGAGTACTAATATCTAGAATAAATAAAGAACTCAGAAAATTAGATCCTCCCTAAATAAAAGACCCAGTCAAAATATGAGCAGGTGCAATGAAGAGACACTGCACAGAAAAAGTATAAATGGCCAATAAACACATGAAGAAATGTTCGCCATCACTGGTCATTACATAACTGTAAATGAGAACAACACTGAGGCTCCATCTTACCTCAGAAAGAATGGCTATCACCAAGGAATCAAATATTAGCAAATGATGGAGAGGCAGTGGGGGGAAAACCTTTTTACGTTGTTGGTAAGAATGTAAACTAGAACAACCACTACGGAGATCAGGATGGTAATTCCTCGAAAAATGAAAACCAGAAATTCCATTTAACCCAGATATTCCTCTTCTAGGCATCTTTACAAAAGACTTAAATACATTGTATCACAGTGATGTATACATACCTGTGTTTACAGCAGCACAATTCATAATAGCTAAATCTTGGAAGTAGCCTATATGTCCATCCACAGATGAATGGATAAAGAAAACATGGTATTTATACCCAGTGAAGTACTACTCTGCAATAAAGAAGGATAAACTTGAGCCCATTTGTAGGAGAGTAGATGCACTTTAAAACCATAATGTTAAGTGATATAAATCATGCACACACACACACACACACACACACACACTTAAATATCACACGGTTTCTCTTATAAGAGAAACCCAAATTATAAATAGGAAATAAAAGACAGGTAACAGGAAGTGGAGAGACAGATCTTTCTCAGATGAGAAGAGGATAAAGAGATGTGGGAAGGGGAGAGAAACAGGTTAAAAAGGCCATCAAGATATGTTGTGTGCATATTCCATCTCCACACAAGGAGTGTTAACACTATGTATTGCAAACGTGCATTAATTAAAAAAAAAAAAAAACGTGGGGAATAAGGGCTGGGCTGGTTCAGGGTTTGCTCCGGGTTCAGCACCGGCTTGACCATTTCATCACGGACCATTACCAGTGCTGTTGCTCTGGTTTGCGTGCGGATGCCCGCCCCTCAGCACTGTGGGCTCAGGGGCAGAGCTTTTCTGAGCTGGCTGGATATGCGTGTGTGGAAAGGGATGAAGGCTGCAGGATTGGATGGGCACAGTTCGGGTGCAGCTGATTGGATTTACACCTTGGGTGTGGGTAGTGCCACCCAGTGGGTGGATCCTGGCTGGAAGACAAAGGGAGAGAGCGAAAGCGAGGGCTGCTTTCCGCCTGCCTGGCCATGGGCTTTTGCCTCAGCAATGTGGAGTAACTAAGGCAGATGTTTCAGTATCAGGAGAGCATGGAGGCCCGGTGTGGAGATGGCCGAAGGAGCCTCACTAGAGGTCTTCCTCCTCGGTTTCTGCTAGGACTGGCCTTGCACCCAAACCTCAGCCTTCCTAGAAATGAAAACATCATGGCTTGGTGAGTCAAAGATTATGTGTCAGTTAAGCACTGATTATAACTGAGCCTCAAACCTGCCCAAAATTTAGCCACGAGAGTGTGACCCTCCCTGCTGAGTGGTTGAGTGCACTGTACAGCTCAGAAACTGTCACCTCTACTGGCGTTCCCCTTTCATCCTCCCCTCTCATCTGATGCGCTCTCTTTCTGTGGGCAGAGCAGGTAGGAAACCCAGCAGGAGGTCTCGGTTTGGAGGACAGCCGAGACGTGGAATGCGTGCTTCCTTTAACAGGAGGAAATGAATGCAAAGTCGGTGATCAGCTTTAGGACATGCGTCAACTCTTTTAAGCTGTGGAATGCACAATTTTGATGTCAGCAAGCCGGCTGTTCTTTCTGAGAAAGGCATTATTATAATGATTTCACATCTCATTATCTGCTTATTTTAAAAAATGCACACTCATGATTTTACTGTTCATGGGAATTGCAAAGCAGTTACCTGGAGTTTCAGCATTTAAATCTCATGTATATTGGTCTTTGCTAATGAGCTTAAATGAGATACACATACAGCTTCCGGAAGGTAGGGCTTCTCTTGATATTTTCATATCACTTACTCTTGTGTTCCCCATACCAACTCCTTCCTGGCGTGAAACAGTACGTATTATTTCAGACAATATGCAACACTGCAGGGATGATGTAAGCCCAGACTACAGATGAACTGATTTTCCCTGGTCATTTCCATGGATCCCTCTCTTTGATTCATTCCTCCTCCTAGGTCAGGGTCTCTGACAGACAGACAGAGGGTAGACATTGACTCATCCTTCATTTATTTCCACTTAAGAAACATTATAAAATAACCTTTATGGTTTTATGTCATGACCACAACACACAAATTGGCAAAATGAAAAATAATAGTCTGTTATGGGTCTCAAAATTACTGGTAGAACAATGATAGGCTGAACAAAAATATTAAGTAGATTACATTGTGTGTTATTTCATATGACTTCCTGCTAGTGTAATATCTTCCTCCCAGAGCACAGCTCTAAGTCACAACTGGCTGGCAACAAGACCTATGGGAACTTGAAACTCTCAGGAAGGTAGGAATTCCTTCAGTCAAGATCTGGCTTCACGCTGCTCAGTAAGATGATCTCAGTGCTGGGTCATCATGTCTGTGTTCATTTTTCATACAAATGCACCACTTTATCTGTTTTTTCCCCAAAATCACCAATGAATATTTAACAATCCTGTGCAGGGTAGGATTTTATCCATGCTCATAATGCATGCTACTTATGATGCTATTTTTAAGCACCATGTATAATATAATATCTCTTCATAAGTATAAAAATAATCAGTTTTTAAAATTAAAATTGACACCTTTGCCATTCTTCTCCAAATCCACCAGAGCAGATGCTGGAGTTATCTTAGATTCTTTGCCTTCTCATCCCATACATTAAGACAAGTGCTGCAAAGGTCGATATCAAGAAGGGTCAGTTAGAAGGCTACAGTCTAAATACCAGCCTTATGGCTTTGGCCTTATTATTATTTACATTCAACCATACTTAGATAAATTCAAACTACATTTGAAGCAGTGTTGGTGAGAGCATTTGATTTATGAGCTCTGATATCAAAGCACAGGATGCAAATCTATGCCATTTTAAAGGATTCGCCCCCATGTATTTGTGTGTGTGTATGTGTGTGTGTGTGTGTGTGACTAGTGAATATAGTATTTTAGTTCTAAGGAAATGCATTCTTCAGAAATTTGTCAGCCAGTTTCACAATCATCTGTGCCAGCTCCACACCAGCTCACACACATGTGCGTGCACACACATGCCCACACGGGCACTCTTGCCCACACACACAAACACGTCTCCATTGTCTAGTCCTGACCGTGGCCCAGTATGACATACCTTTGCAAGCTGATGGTCACCAACTCTGTGTTTGCTTGTCCTGATCACTAATCCAGAGCTCTGAGAGTCTCCCAGGTTCTCAGAAGATGGAGATTCCCCCAGCGGGACTTTCACTCATCAGGATTGGGTCTCCACTGAGCTCTAAGCTCTGACAAGTCCACCTCCCCCAGGTACCATGTGTCTACCTGCACCCGCACTCCGTTCTTTGAGGGTCCGTTTCCAGCCACCAGGACCACCCTGTTCTGAATCTGCAGCCTCTGGGAAACTCTCAGCCCTCACTCCCACCGCGGCAGGGCACCTCCAAATCCCCGCTGCGTTTCCTCTCCCCATCCCTAACATTCAAGTGCTGTCCAGCACACTGGGCCCTTTTCCCACGTATGTTTGTACAATCTCTTCAAAAGAGCTTAGTCATGATAGCCAGCTTGTCACTTCCTCCTTCTTAGAATCAGTAGTGTGCCTACTCCAGAATCTTGGGTATAATTTTAGAAGTTTACATTAATTATACACACCACAAACTTAAACAAATTGCTCAAGATATTTTCCTCAAATATGTCCTACCATGTAATTTTTTATTGGTTCATAATGATCATACTCATCCTGGGGAGTTTGTAGCTGTACAGGACACATCTTCCTACTCTTGTATCCTTTTCCCCTTCCCTCCCTCCTTCCTTTTTCCATCTCTTGCTTCCCTTTCCTGATGAAAAACACAGTTTATCTCTCTGTTTCTTATTTCTACTTTGGATCCCTCATGTAAAAGAAATGATGTGATAATTAAGCTTCTTTACCCGATTTATCCCACTTAACATGGTCTCAAGGTGCTTCCCTTTTCCCTTTTCCTGACTCAAATGTGTCCTTTTTATGGCACAGTAGTACTCCACTGTGCATAAATACCACATTTTATTTATCCCTTCATCTGTTAAGCTGTGTCACAGTCATCTGCTCCTCATGGCACTGGAAGGGCTTCTGCAGAAGAGGGGTCTCCAGCTGTGTTCCCAGGACCAGGTGGCCAAATGGTCTTTACAGAACTCCCTGGCTTTGCAGTATTTACATGAGAAACATTTCCTTCGCTGCAATCTGAAAAATTAAAATTGCTCCCAAAAAACAGCCAATATCTTCAAAGTGGGTAACCCAGAAATTGCCCTGATGTTTTCTACTCACTGTTCGTGGCCAGCACCCTCACTGGCGCACGCCACTATGGGAGCCCTGAATTGCTCGCAAACAAACCCTGCAAGGCTGCTGTTGGGTGTGGGACGCTCTGTGTCGGAAGGGTCACCTGGAGGTAGACGTCGGTGGAATCCGGTCTACTGAATTGCTGAAGGAAAGCTGCCTGGGACCAAGAGAGAGCCCTGAGCAGCCGATGAGAACACGGCCAAGCCAAAGGGTCTGAGGAAGACTGCCCACGAGGAGAAGCATCCTGACAAAGCCTTGTGGAAAGCGTCAGATCCCCTTGTTCTTGTTGACCACAAAGGCAAACACCTCCTAAACAAAGCCTGCTGCTGCAGTCCAGAAAGACAGAATCGAATCATACAGTTGGGGATAGAGCAGAATCCTCCTCCTCCTCCTCCAACACCCTTCTGAGTGCTCCAGGACATTGGCAATGGGCAAAGACCAACACCTGTCCCACAAGACACCCAAGGTGGTGTGTTCCTTAAGCCAGCTGCCCATCTGAAAGCCAGGTTGGCAAGCCAGAAGTGAGCAGTGTCACAGTCACTAGCCAAGGTCAGTAGGGTGACTCCTGGCAGCTTCCCTGCAGAAAGGAGGGACTCAGGAGCAATGACTCAGTTCGGAAGACTCAGCTGAGACATGCAGATGCTGTAGCAAACTGAAGGTCAGCGCAACATTCCTTGGGAAAAAGAGGAGAAACTGCAGGATAGCAGTAAGCCTGGTGTCCAGCGTGGAAACTTGATCCCACGTGGTCCCCCATGATATCGGGGGAAGAATGAACCAGTGAAGCCTCTGTAGTCCCCAAACAAAGACCGAACGCTGAGAACCAGGCTGGAGGTGCTGGTGAACATGCTATGGAAAATTGAAGAAGAATCCACCCAGTGAGACAGCCCATGTCTCCTGGGCTGTGCGTGACTCCCTTATCTCAGCAGTGACCACAGAAGGAAGCAGAGCGGGATGAGGGAAAACCAGACGGCTCCAAGTGGCAGCTTCTCGGCATCTGCCTCACAGATACCATATCAAAACCAAAAGATGCCAAAATCCAAAGCTGAGTGGTCACAGGTCTGGGAGCAGTGTGGAAGCCAGTGAGTTGTCCTCAAAAGAGGGTCAGCCATTATTGACCAGGAGGGAGGTGACAGCAGCAGCCACTGGAAGAGGGGTGTCCCCAGGCCTCTGCCAAAGAAAGCATCCAAGCCCAGCTGGAAGGCCAGCCCCACTTCAGCAGCTCTCCCTGACAGCTCAGAACAGGAAGCCGGTGCTGTGTCTGTCTGGGGATGGGCTCTGTTGGTCTCCAAGTGCAACTGGTAACTCAGACAGCATTCCAGGCAAGGGGAAAGTCATACACACGAAACGCAACGGGTGACTCGGACTCTATCGGGGACCTGACCTAGATCCCCAACCTCCCGAATGAGCGTATGGAGAAGGCTTAAATAAATGAGACAAATGGTATGGTTTTAGGGCTCCAGGAGGGTCAAAGCCCCTACAGAGTTCTTGACTCTGTAGCTGAGATGAGGGCTAAGACAAAGAGCTTCTCTGGATCACCTGTATTTATTATTATTGTAGACAAAGAGAAGGGATACTGAGGGAGGTGTTGGAACTGAGCAGGACTTGGGATTCACTTCGAGGACATCTCCAAGTAGGAAAAAAATGCCAGGAAAGGAGAACTTGGCATTTGTGGTGGGGCTGAGATGCTTGCAGAGTAAGATGCCTGCAGGGCAGTCTCTATTAACATAATTGATTATGGAGCCAAGATGGTCAGCTATGGCCTTCTTCACCTTGCCCTTTGAGGTATCTCTGACCTCATCAGCCACTACAGGCCTCGGTCAGGACCAGTGATTCATAGAGGTTCATTTACTATGAATCAGCTCCCATCACCAGGCAAGGGGCCTAGGCCTAGGACAAGCTCACAGGTAAATAAAATGCCAACTAGTAAATTTTAAATCCTGCTCATTGCCACTTCGTAGTGGTCTCCAATAGGACTCTTAACCTGGAAAGATTTCCCGGGATCATCTCCAGGTTCGGCAGTCACGCTTCATTGGAAGGATGAGACCTGCTGATGCTTCACGGGTGAGGCAGCATCCTGATGATCACTTCAGTTGTCTGCAGAGATCTGGAAAAAGGAGAAGCCATGGGGCAGGGCTGGGCTTCTGCTCCATGGAGCTGTGCATGGCCTCCTGGAAGAGGAGATGAATTGAGACAGATTCCTTTGCAGGAGCCTCTGGGTGGAAAGCAGGTAATTTATAATGGGAAAACTCCCTTGTTGATTGTTTTTAAAGAAAAGGTGACTTTTTTTGATAATTTAATCTTCTGCCAGAACTAAAGACTTAACTGCCAAGGTTTTTGGCTTAAAATTTAAAAAAAAAATCATAACCATCTTTTGGAGGCCATTCAGCTAACATTTATATCTCTTTGGGGTTTTCTCACTGGAAAAAATTGGACAGAACAAAATAGTACAAAGCAAGCTCACGAAAGAATAGAGAAAGCATTCGGCTTGCATAACCTCTCAGTAAGGAAAATCTGTTGCATTTGATTTTACTTTTTGCAGAGATTTAAGCCATCAACTTTAAATGTAGAATTTTATTTTAAGGTACTAATGAGCTTGAAAATAGGGTCATAGAATACTGGATTGGGAGTTTTACATCTTGCTATCATGATAAAAGCATGAAGAAACAAAAAACATAGCATGTCCAGTCACAATGTCTGCTGTAGTTAATAATACCAAGATGAAGCTGACAAATTATTTTTGAAAAGTCAATTTACTGCTCTTGCAACAAGTTTAAAGAGTTCACACATGACTTGGGCACCTGCAATCCTTTTTGATATATTGATGGACTTTTCATATTTTATTTTCATTTAATATGAACTTCATTTAAGACATACAAGAATTGAAACAGAAATAGTTTGTAAATCAATGTATTTTTCTCATACTAATTTTGTTAGATCTATGTTTCAATCCTTGAAAAAGTTCTCGAATACTAATTGCTTTTTCAATTAGGCAATTTGCGAGTCTTAGTCTCTTAACTTATGCCGGATATAGTTAAAATTTGTTTCTTGAAGTTCGTCTTTATGGGCATCAAGACGCTAGCTTTCTTTTCGTATTTAAGCCCGTGGTTGTAGAGTGCATACACTCCTGGTTTAATGAGTGTTAATACCCATCTAGAAAACAGTTTTTGTCAAACAAAAACTGCAAGAACACTTGGGAGAAGAACCCAGTTCTGTAACTCGATGCATCACTGCACCGGCGGGGCTCCTGGGGACTCCTCCACCTGACGCTCCCCCGGTCCTCCGCACTCACAGAGCAGCAGTGCGAGTCCTCACCGAGCGCCGAGAGCAGCGCTGGGCCCGGGCGGCTGCCGGGAGGACCCAGGCAGGCACCGAGGCCGTGGCCCGGGAGAGCCCTGCGGGCCGCTAGCAGCGGCGGTCAGTCGCTGTCGCTGGCCCCAGTGTCCGCCCAGCCCTAAATCACCGCCTCCTGTGTGGTTCTTGCCAGAGGCGCGCTCTGCAGAGGGGATTATGGCAGCACAGATGCCAAATACTTGCCTGATAAAGAAGTCTGTGGGATGATACGCACCGTCCTCACTGATCCCACAGCTCCACTGACCATTTTGCTAATGGGTGTGTTAACTGAACATGAAAAAGAGGCCTTCATAAAGACTTACATGAGCTGTGTGTCTTCTTTCTATTCAAAGATGGAACAGATGTTTTTTCTCCTGACTCTTCCCCCCACTAACTACCACAAAAATCCCGGAAAATAGCACACAAGGAAACCAAAGGAGGACTTACAAAAATAGAACGTGTCAGGAATCGCAGAACTGGGAAATGACCGAGAAGCCGGTGGCTTGGGAGCAGTCGCCCAACAGCAGAGGGGATACCAGACCTGGCATCTTCCACCTGCAGCTGAGTGACGGGCGTCTGGGTGGCTCCTTCCCCTGAGGCTGAGCCCATCCCGCCAGCACCACCGGCCCCCTCAGGACGGATCCACAACGCGGAGCTGCCAAGGGTCTGCTAAGAATAAGCAGCCGCCCTTGCCTGAGACGCCAGGCCCTCCGCGGGACTCCTGGTGGCCAGGAGGGCTCAGCCATGGCAGGGGCCGGGTCTAGCAGCTTCTGAGAGCCCTTTGGACCGGGTCTCTGTTCTCCTACTGCAGACCACCAGCAACAGGCCAGCCAGAAACAGGAACCCCACCCCAAAAGAGCGCCCATCTATAAATCTCCATCTTCTCATAGGAAGAAAAACATACAGAGAACTGAATAAAAATAGAAATACAACCGATCAAGATATATGAGATGCACCCGAAGCGGTGCTGGAGAGAAACTGGTTCCTAACAGCAGGAAAGAGGAACTATCACAAATCAGGAATCTAAGCATCTATATCAGAAAACTAAAAATAAAAGAGCAAAATAAGCCCAAAGTAGGCATAGGAAAGACAGCAATAAAGATAACAGCAGAAATCAGTAAAATTAAGAATAAGAAAACAATAAAAGACAAATACCTGCTTCTCTGAACAAAATCATAACTATTAATAGAACTTGAATAGGACTGACAAAGATAAAGAAGAAAAAATAGAAATCACAAATATCAGGAAGTACACAGGGAATGGAACTACAGACCTTGCAACTATTAAATGAGTAACAGGAGAATATAAACAACTGTATATGCTTACAGCTTTTCCAACTAGCCTAAATGGATTAACTACATGAAATTATCAGTAACCAAAATAAAGGATGAAGACCTGAATAATTCTCTAATTATTAAAGAAGTTTAATTTTTAGTTTAGAAGCTTTTTTATGTTAAATCCTCCAGTCTGTGAACACAGCATGTCTTTCCTTTGACTTGGTGTCCTTTGGTTTCTTTCATCAGAATTGTGGACTAACAATAGTGCTCTAAGCAACTCAAGAGTACACTAGGCTAAGTGGCGAGCTATAAGATTAGTGTGTTAGGTGCACATTCCGCTGACAATAGTTTCAGCTTGTGATGCATGTATTGAACAAAAGCCGAGCTGACGAGTGACTATACCAATAATGAGTACATCACAATTGAAATTAAGGACAATATAATTTACAATCACCCCATAAAATGCATCAATATAAATTTCACAAAGTCCTGATGAATGAAACCAAACACCTAAATCAATGGAAAGACATACTATGTTCATAGATTGGAGGACTTAACTTGTAAATGTGTCTCTTCTCCCAAAGCTAATTTATGGGTTTAATGAGCTTTCATCAAAGTCATAGAAATATTTTATTGCCATTTTTATTGACCTAGGCAAGCTTATTTTAAAACAGATGAAAGGCACAAGCACCAGGTACCTAAAATCTTTGTAGAAAGAATGAGCGTGGGGAATCACTGTATTTAATATTAAGGCTAATGACACAGCTAGCTACACTATCACAACTACAAAGTATTGGTGGAGAGACAGTTGCACAGATCAACGGGGCAGAAGAGAGAGCCTAGCACACCCTCACGCAGAGGGATCTAAGCAGTCCCACAAGAGCAGGCAGACTATAACTAGATAGGACCCCAGCACCTTCCTTCCCCTTGATCTCACACTGTATTTCCTGATCCACCATAACTGTTCCATGCAAAATGGAACAGAGACGCAAAGCTGACTCAATGGACAAAGAATGCTTGAGTTGCTTGCACTTTATACAAAAACTAACTCAAAATGAACCTGAGACGTAAACCTTCATGGTAACACTGTAAAACTTTTAGGAAGAATGGGGGAGGAATCTAACAACAGGCAAACAACCTTTAAAAGTGACACCAAATCATTATTAAAAACACAAAAGTGATAAACTGGACCTTCATCAAAATTCAAAATCTTTGTAAGAAAAGGCAAATTAGAAAAAATAAAAGTTATTGGGAACAAATAATTTCACACCATGGATCTGACAAAGAATTAGCTCCCAGAATATATAAAGAACTCTCAAAATGAAACAGTATGAATACATCCAATTACAAAATAGCTAAAAGATATGAGCAAGTATTTTAGGAAAAAATATATATAATGCATATCAAACTAAAAACTTGTACACAGCAAACAGAATGATTAACAGAGAGAACAGACAACCTAGGAGTTGAATGAAAATGTTCACAAGTGTGAGGGGCTAATATCCAAAACATACAAAGTGTACAACTCACTAGAAAGAAATCAAATAGTCTGATTAAAATGGACAAAAGAGTTGCATAGGCATCTCCCAAAATAAGACATCCTCATGACAAAAGAGATACATGAAAATAGCATTAATCATCAGAGAAATGCAGCAATGAGATGATACCTGCAAGAATGGGTATCATCAGGAAAAGAAAAAAAATAATAATGGTGCAGGAGGGTTTTAAACAAGAGGGAATTCTTATACAATGTTGGTGGGAATGCAAACTATTACAGTGATTTTGGGAAGCACTATGGAGATCCCTCAAAAAACTAGAAAATGGAATTACTTGAGGAGTCAGGCTTGGCTGTACACCCACAGTCACTGAAATCTTTATTCTGGAGATCTATTGCCCTCCCTCTTGCACTGCAGCATTGTTCACAGGGGTCAGATATGGAAGAAACATAAGCACTTATCCACAAAAGCACTGATAATGAATACATGGTTTTATAAACAATGCAGTACTGCTCAGTCTCAAAAAAGATGGAAACCCTGTCATTCGTGAGCACACAGATGCATGCAGAGGACACTATTATAAGTGAAATAACATCAACTCATGTGGATGTGGAGTCTACTAGGGATGAATTCATAAAAGTGGCCAGTGGAAAGGTGGTTCCCATAACCTGGGAAGGGATGGGGAAATGGGAGCTATTAGCCTAGGCCAGAAAGTTTCTGTTAGGCAGGAGGAATAAGTTTTAAAGATTTAATGCACAATGCAGTGACAATATTTAGTAGTAATATATATTTCAAAATTGCTAAAAGAGTAGTTTTCTAAAGTTCTCACCACTGAACACCTCTGTAGGTTCTGCCTTCCCTTCTACACCTCGTCCCAGTCTTTTTGTCCCAGAAAGAACAACCTCAGCCAAAGCAGTGACGTAGGTCACACCTGCCTTTACAGTAGTTAACCCACTGTGAGCCACTTTGAGCTGACTTTTGGAAGTCTTAAGAAATTTCTGATGTGCTATGAGGTTTGGGATTTGTTTTTTGCATGTGGATTTCAGTTGTTATAGTATATTTATTGAAGGTAAAATTCTTTCTCCGCTTAATTGCTTTTGCATCTTTGACAGAAATCAATTATCTGTTATAGGGGTATCTATTTTGGGACTTCATATTGGTACCCTGGTGGTTTGTTTGTCTTGATATCAATGCTGCTTTGTCAAGATTGGTGTAACTTCGTGATAAGTCATGAAAGTGGGGAGGGTTGGAGTTCTGACTTTGTTCCTTTATCAAAGTTATTTAGACTGTTCTGAGTCTTTTGAATTTCTACAGAAATGTAAGAACCAAAGGGTTAATTTTTATGAAAAATGATGTCAGCATTTTGATAAGGGGTTATGTTTTCCAATCTTTATTATTTTGTTCTACTTGTTCTTGGTTTTATTCTGTCCTTTATTTCTAATTTCTTAAGGAAAGATATGGGGGTATTTCATAACTTTCTTCTTTTCTAATAAATGTACTTGGTGTTAAAAAAATAAAATAAAAAAAGAAAGTTCTCACTACCAAAGAAGTTTGTGAGGGGATGATTATGTAGATTAACTTGATTAATCTTTCCACATTGCATACTTACACTAAAATATCACACTGTGCTCCATAAATATAACCGCAAATAAAATACTACAAAAATTTTCTCTCAATCAAAATTACATCAGGGCCAAAGCTACAGCTCAGTGGTAGAGCACTTGCCTAACATGTGTAGGTCCGTGAGTTTGAGTCCAGCACCACAAGGAAAAATATGCGATATAAAATAAAATGAAAGCTAAGGCCATGATAAGCAAGAAAAAGATATACAGAAACCATGACCATAAAAAATAGACTTGGTATCATTAGGAAACTGCAAATTGAGCCACAATAAGATCCCACCCTACACCTATCAAAATGAGTAAACTTAAAACGAGGGATGACACTGTACTAGCAAGGCTGCAGGCAGACTGGGCTACTCACGTATTGCTTGTGAAAATGCAAAATGGTAAATCTCGCCCGGCAAGCAGTGCAGCCGTTTCTTATAAAGCTACATATTCAATTATCATACACCCAAGACGCACGTGCTGGAACATACATCCAAAGAAGCAGTCCCTGTGTCCCCACAAAGCCTGCTCCCGGATGTTCACAGCTGCTTCGGTGGTGTTAACAAGTGGCAGGTGAGACAGACTGTGGCTCCTCCGAGCCACGTGACACTGCTCGGTGACAATGTGCAGTCACTCTAGATGGAGGCCACCCTGTGGACAGCTTCCAGAGGGCTCTGCTGTGTAGTGGGGGGTGGGAACCTAATTTGAAAGGTTACATACTGCAGGATTTTATTTATGTAGCATTCCTAAGATAAGAAAGTTGCACAGAAGGTGACGTGAGGATAAGTAGCATGGTCATACGATGGCAACGTAAGGGATCCTGTGACAAGGGACCGTGGAGGGTCTGAACCACCAAGGCCAACATCGTGAGGGTGACGTGAGAGGGCAATTGTGCAAGGTATTACCATTCCAAGAAACTAAGTCACTGTTACTTGAAGTTCTGTAATATTTCCTACAGTGCATGTGCATTTATAGTTATTTCAGAATAAATCACTTAATTTATACCAAAAATAGCATCAACATAGTCATCCTTGGAAACGAGCCATAGCACACAGCCCAGCAAGGGCAATGGGATGCCCGCTGCCAGGTCGACCCCGCTTGCCAAGAAGGGTCAGGGCAGGTGAGGCCTCCCGTGACCCTGCTGTAACAACTGGGACACCAGTCCTCTGCTGCTTCCGGGGTCCCCAGTGATCCTATCACCGTTCTTAGTCCTGGACTTCCTGGATTCTTCTCTCACTCCATTCTCCTCCCCAGAAACCAGCAAGGGAGCCAGAGAACACGTAATGAATGAGTCTTCCCTGGGCCATGAGCTCCTTTCCTCCTGGAGCTGGCTCCACACCATCCGACCTTTCCTTGAGCACCTCTTTTCTTTTCACTTGGACAGTCCCTGCTCTCCCCCCAACAGTGCTGGGAACTTGAGGTAGGATGAGGGATGAGTCACATCTGTGCCAGCCAGGACACTTCATGTTACCACCAGCCCCAGAGAGGAATCAGATGCCATGTAAAAGGAGCCCATCACGTGACCCAGACCACATCCTTGGTTTCCTGGTCCCCAGAAGGCCCCATGCCTGGTGGCCGAGACATCATAGGCACAGGATGACATTGGTTCTTAGATATTAATTTGTATCTCCTGATGCCTTAACTTTGAAATAAAGAGAAATCTATTATTTCACTCTGGGTTTCATATTGTAATTTGTGGGAATCTTTAGAATTTATCTCAGATTCTTTTTGTCTTTCTGCAGCTGGTCTGCCCAGTTCTACTTACATGCAAAAGAGGGGTAGATACAGGGACATGAAACACAGGTGCTGTGACCTGACAAATTAAAGGAGGCAGGGGACTCCTTTGACCAGAACTCCCTGAGTAAGTCCGTGTTTCCCTTACCTGTGCACATCTAAAGTCCTCCTTGAGCTGCATGCTTGTGGGTGCTGATTTTCCCTTCAGTAAGTGACCCTGCTGGTTTCTCTGCTTCACGTAGTCATGGCTACCTAGAGTGAATGGCACGGGGCCACTGAGCAGTGTTACATAGCATGGATGTGCCACAGACTGTCTCACCTGCCACTTGCTAAGTAGCAGCACTCAAACTGCTGTGAACATCCGGGTGAGGACTTTATGGGAACGTGGAGACCATGTCTTGGGAGCACACGCTCAGGAACATGCTTTTATCGGTTGTACGCTCATCGAATATTTAGAATAATAGGAAATTGCCAAACTGGTTACCAGACTAGCTTTGACATTTTATATTTTCATAAACAATATGTGAGCAACCCAGTTTCTCTGAGATCTTGCAGATATTTGGTGTCATCCCGTTTCAAGTTTAGCAAATTGGAGATAGGTATATGGTGGGTTTCAATGCTACCATCACCTCAAGGGCTATTAAAATCCAGCCAGTCAGCTGCATTGTATCTTTCATATCCAGGGATTCAACTGAGCTTCCAAAGTAATTTGGGGAAAAATATTGCGTGGGTACGAACATGGATAGGTTTTTTAGCCATTATTCCCTTAAAAATATGGTATAACAGCCCTTTATAGAGTACACACTGCATTCAGCGTTGTAAAGTGTCCAGAGATGATTTAATGTGAGAGAAAGTGCGTTGTTTATACTCAATGCTGTGCATGGCATTTCACATAAGGGACTTGAGCAGGGCCAAGTTCTGGGGTTCGTGGGGGAGACTGGTACCCCCTCCAGCCCTGAGGAAAGCCTGCAGACCCTGGAGCTCCCTGGGACGAGCTTCCCTGCGCTTGGCCTGGCAGGTGCCAGGAGCGCTGTGTAGGAAAGATGTCCAGGAGCGTGCTCTGTCCTCGGGGTGATTGCCCTCTTCCTTCCTGCTTCCCTCAGCCCTCTGGGCGCCTCCCTGCTTCACAGCTGTGACAAAGGACAGACTCATTCTGGGGATCTTTTTCAAGTTCTGTTTTATTCGTACCTGACATATGATTGTACAGATTCTTGGGGTAAATCGGATGATGCTTATGTGTATATGTTGTGTCATGGTCAAATCAGGGTTTTCAGCCATCCCTCGCCCAAGCATTCATCATTCATTATAGTAAGAACAACCAAAGTTCCCGCTCCAGCTACCTTGAAATACATGTTAGTGTGAAAGCTAGTGACCCTGTCGTGCGGTCAAACCTCGGGTCTCATTCCTCCCCACTTCCTGCGACCTCGCTCTCCATATCTCCCTTCCGCGCCTCAGGAACCACCCTTCTACTCTGCATTTCCACGGGGTCAGTGGGGATCTCTTCAAGTGCAGGTGTCTTATTCGGCAGCCTCTCAATCTGAGTCAGGGGGTAGTTTGAAAGCCTCCACAGACAATTCTATTCTAACACGCATCCTGGCCGCTAACAACCATTGCTGTCAGAATCTAAGTTTCAGCTACTTTAATCCAGCTTTCAAGACCCCCGCTGACCTCCCCTGCTTCCCAGAGAGTGGACTCTGGTCTTTCTTTCCCCAGGCGGCTCCGGAGTGCCTCATGCTCCCCCAGGACACGGACTCTAGGTCCCCACGTGGAAACCCCCGCTCCCCGCTTTCCTTCTGCCTCTCAGGCCACTCCCTTCCTCTCTCTTTCACAATGGCCTCTTCCTTTTAAAGGGGCTTAAATAGGTATCGAAGATTCTTAAGCACCATTTGTACTGCAGTACATCTATTTGTGCTTGTTTATTCTGTGGTATGGGTTACTGAACCCAGGGGCTATGCATTAAGCTATATCCCCAACTCTTTTCGTTTTTTTGTTGTTTAACTTTAGAGACAGGGTCTCACTAAATTGCTAAATTGCCCAGATTGGGCTCAAAGTTTTGAGCCTTCTGCCTCAGCCTCCTGGATGCTGGGATTATGGGTATGCACTATCATGTCTGGGAATGCTTATTTTCAATGGATTAAATAAGCACGTGCTATATTTTCACAAATTCAGCCTTTAGTGAGTGCTTCATTGTCTGCCAACCCTCCTTCTCCCTGACCTTTCCAACATTAAAGGCCCTATTTGTCACTTAAAATTTATCTGTCTACTTCTTCTTTGTAAATAGGGCCCCAAGATTGGCACTGCCTTTCAAACGTGTTAGCAAAATAAACTTTATTGTAGGGTCTGTTAAGAACGGTCTCATGTTTATCTCTCTGTCTCCACCCACTAAACAGTGAAATCCTTGAGGACAGTAGAAGACTTGTTGAATGTTCTCTAGTGGAGCATTAACATTTTTGTGTGAATAGAAGGAATATTACCTGTGCCTACTGTATTCAGAACTTAGTTCCACCTTCGAATTCATTACGCTATTCCAATAAAACGTGGCCCTGTTGTTTCTCATTCTGTAAAGAGAAACAATAAAAATATTTATGCTCAAATTTCTTCTCAGAGATGCGAAAGAGTTAATCAGAAGAGTGGTTCTGTCATGTGTTTAAATCCTCAGCTATCTTCTGGGAGAAGGGCAAAGCTACCAATTGATATGAGATGGGAAACAGGGTTAATCCATTAGGAAAAATGAAATATTTAGTATCAGACTAATCTGGCTTGTTGAAAACGGAAGTCTAGAGATGTGTTGTTTGGGGCTTAGCTGTTTTGAGCACATTTCAGAGCACCCTTTTGGATTCATCTAGTTAATATTAAAAATCCAGCTGCCATTGGATTTCCAGGGAGATGCAAGAATCACAGCTTTGATCCAACTCCTAAATTTTTAAACCCAGACATAGGAGTCAGCATTCCACTTCCGATTGCACTAAGAAATGAAGTGCCCAGAGGATTATAGGTCCAGACGTGGGGGGAGCACCCTGGCATTTGGGGAAAGAAAACTTGTAACAAACAAGAATGATGACAAAACCCTTCAGGTAAAATCTCAGAATCCTTGAAAATCACATTTGAAACTCGTTTTCACCCACAAACAGAGGAGATTATAAATATTCCTGTAAAGGAACAACTATATTGTACTGTAAAGTGTATGCAGTCCAAAAATCACAGTCCATATACAAAACAGCAAAACCCAAAGCAAGCAGAGCTTCTAGCTCCTCCCCATGTTACAGATCAGCTGTGTTGGCCACAGAGGGGGTACGAGATACCTTCAACCAGCAGTGGTTTTTGTTAGCTGACTAATTGTAGCCACCTTCATTAGGAGTTTCGAGGATTCAGAACTCTGCACTGTAAATCCTATTCCTTCCCTTAAGGACTGGGAAGCATAAACAAAGGGCAATGGAGATGTTTCTGAAGACAGACGCTCAACGAGATCTCCAGCTCTCAGAGGAAGGCTTCAGAAGACAGGTACGGACCTGACAGGAAATCTGAATCTAATTTCTCTGCTTTTCCCTCATGCTCACAGGATGGCTGCAGCAGCCCCTACATGCCTTCTTCACACCATCCCTCAAAAACAACCAGGAGGAGAGAGAAAGAGACAGAGACAGAGAGATCAAGATCTTGCTAAACATGCTTTGTTTGTTTTTGTGCCCAGAAACCACCAGACATCTTCTCCCAGGGGCCCAGGAGGAGAGGAACCATCACCCAGCTCCTTCCATTCCTCGCCAAGGCTGGATGAACTGCTGCAGCTGGCTGGGTTGTGCCATCTCACCCCAGACCCTAGAGGGAGGAAATGTCCGCCCCAGGACAGACTGATTCTCTGCGCTAGAGAAGGAGAGAAGCCCCCAGCAGAGCAGAGCCTGAGCCCAGTGGGTCTCAGTCGGATCCTCAGGGTGCAAGAGGTGCTGCCCAGCCCCTGAGGTCACACAGCAGGCGGGGCGCAGAGGGAGGCTCAGGCTGTGGGCTGCACATCTTCTCAGACACTCTCTTGGCTCAGGGCACAGTGCCCAGCTGGGGCATGGCTGTGTGGGCAGGAACAGGGCTCTGGGCTACTGCACCCTGTGGTGGAGACAGGGTCCTTGCAGAGCACCCCGTGGGCGCCGAGCCTGGCCAGGAGGTGCCTGCACACTGGCAACCTGCTCTTCCACAGAAGGAAGCCTGGGCCCACGGCTCTGCAGCCCCCCACGCCTTTACCCTTTTGTCCTTTCCCCAACATGTTTTCTAAATCTACACGGAAGCTTGGACTAGTTTGCACGGGGTACCCTTAGATTTGCTTTGCAACCTGGCCACGCACGTGTGCACTCTTCCTGGGTTTCCTGTGCCCGCGTGCTCTGTGTGACTCGCTGGTCCTCTCAGCTCTGCTTATCCACAGAAGCATTCAGTGAATGTCACTGCTTCCATCAAGTAACGACTTCCACGTGTTAGTAGATACAGGTTCACACACACACACACACACACACACGACTTTCAAGGTGTACCACACAACAAAATAAATCCTAGATGGATAAACTATTAAATATAAAACAATAAAAGCATTAGAACTTTTAGAAGGGTAAAGTGTGAATTTTAGACAACACTTTATTACTGCATATTAATTATGTGAAATCACAGGCTCGGCTGTGACATTATCGTG
The DNA here is from genome assembly GCA_004363535.1 of Dasyprocta punctata. Classification (NCBI taxonomy): domain Eukaryota; kingdom Metazoa; phylum Chordata; class Mammalia; order Rodentia; family Dasyproctidae; genus Dasyprocta; species Dasyprocta punctata. The sequence goes on from RJWM01015028.1 coordinate 44,045, forward strand.
CAGACAGGTAATGTGCTTAGTATGCTCCCTCTTCCTCCTCTTTGACCCAGTTTCTGAGTGGCACCCAAAACAGAAACCATAAAAAAAAAATAGAGAACGCAGAGAAACATTAAAATTAGACATGTGAAACGTCACTTTTAAAAAAATGAAAGATGAAAAAGAACTAAAAAAGTATGGTGACATATCAAACAAATGGTTATTAAGCTTGGTATGAAAGCGCTCTTACATGTCTGAGAAAGGCTTAGAGCAATAAGAAAAATAAGCCAAGGTTTTGGAAGCTAATTTGAAGAAGATAAACAAATTTCCAGTAAATATTTATTAAAAGGAGTCAGGGTTTTTGTTTTGCAATTTAAAAACACAAGTTAGAATCACTTACCAGTTTTCTTAACCTCTAGCTGAAAAGGACAAACCCCAATTATAATATCTGTGTCGGAAAGGGCTCAGGAGAATGTGACTCTCACAGCAGTAAAACCATGAGTTAGTTGCTTCCGCTTTCCGAATGTGCAGCTTCACACTCTATGCATTGCATTAAAAGGCTTTAAATACGGAGTTCCATACTCATTGGTTTAGTGATTTTATCTTCAGGAATCTACCTTTAGGAAATCATTAGAAAAGATTTGCCTGCAGAAATTTTTATTGTAGCAAGGTTGGAGACAGGAGAATAAATAATCTAAATATTCATCAGTAGACAACTGACTTATTTATGGTACCTAACATGGGTTGGAATGCGACGCAACTGTTTAAGTGGAAAGCAGTGAAACTAATTTTGTAGGAAACACTCACAGTATATCATTATTAACAAAGTGGTGCTCAAAATACATTTTAAAAACATGTGCATATATATACAGCATGATAAAAGTGAAGTCTTTTCTCTATCCTATAATAAACATATACCACTCTTGTCATGAAGCAAATTTATCTTTACCTTATTCATCTCTCTGTTCCCTTTTCTCCCATGATCTTCACAGAATGTTCTCTGATTTTCCAAGACTGTTCCTTCTGTGATGCCCTAGAGCACCCCTCATCTATCGCATATTTATGGAGTCCCACCAGAATTGTAGGCTTTACTATTATTATCAGTCATCTTCCCTCATGGAATCTTCAGCAATTAGTGGCAGAACTTGATATTTATTCCATATAAAATACTTGGTAATTAACATGTGTTCAGGAAATGGAACCATTCTAGTGAAGGTTCAGTAACCCAGGGTGAAGGTTAGAATTATCTACCTCAACCCAAATCAAAACTCAGAGCCATCAGCAAATGATTGAACTGGTAAGCCACTAAGTGTTGAAACATCTCATTAAGGCTGATGCCTTAGCCATCACAGCTGCTGCCTGTGTAGGAAGAGATCCCATCCTCCTAGATCTTGAGCTCTGACTTGACCTCCAAACTTCTCAACCTGGACACCCACTGGCTCCTCCCTGTCTGTCACAAGAGCCAGTATATATGTCTAAAGCTCTGCTAACTAAAAGGTTTCTTTCTCTAATGGTGCAAATTGAGACCAACAATATTTTGAGTAAGAGTTAAAGCTCAGTGCCCAAATTTAGTGTGGAGGGCTCCTTCCTTAGGACGGAGGAGACAGTGCTACTTGGTGCATGCAGCCGCAGGACAGATGCAGGTGCACCTTGGCCTCCCTGGTGCAGCTGGTGCAGGAAGCTGGCACGCGCTCCAGGTTTCTGAAGTGAGGAGAAGTGGGAGTTGGGAGACCCTGACTGTTTGCCACAACTCCTCCACAGCCCAGCCTCGTACTGAGGCACAGAGCTTGAAAGCGTAAATCTTGGGGACACCAGTACCACAGCCCAACTTTCCCAGTGGTAGGCATGAACATTTCTGCCTCACTTTCCTCTTCTATAAACTGCAGACTGTCACATCTGTCGCTCCTAGGGACGGTGCAGAGACAGGGACAGGTGATGTGCTCACGGACACACAGTCGTCGGAGGGAAGCAGCCATGGTTGTCCTAATTCAGGAGAATGTGGGCACCAACTTGTGTTTGTCAAAACAGGATACATCCCTCAGCTGTGGTCAGTGCATCCCCTGCTAGGTATGGGGATTTCGAGTTTGGTCTACAATGATTTCAATGAAACCATAAATTAGCTATTTTATGTTGGTCCACCTGTTTGATCATCAGGCATTTTGGTTGGGTAGAATTCTGTTCTGATAAATGACATGTGTTTTGGAAACTCTATTTTGTAGTATCCTTTGAGAAATAATTTTTGCTTTACATCTTAAAAGGAAATAAAATCTTTGAAGTTTATGGAATTTTATAAGAGAAAATATTTATCAATATAATTGTGCAAATAAAATTGCCATACCTAGAACAGCAACATGGTTTAGACAAACAAAAACTTCAGTGGGTAAACTTCAGCTGTCTGTAAATTAAAGGAAACTTTTTCTTAAACTATAAACTCCATTGTAAAAACATTTCTAGTATTTAAAAAATCTTGTAATCAATTGTGAATCCTAGGAATTTTGATATAGAAGGTATCCAACTGAATCATTTTAGAAATCTCCAATTTTCTCCTCAAACACAATAGGAAAAGAAAGAAAAGAAACTTCTATGCTATTCACCTTGAATGTTTAGTTTAATTAATAAGCTTAGCCTTTGATTTTTAGTCTGTGAATTTCCTTTTGAGTGAAATGTGTTTCTTATACACAGCAGATTATTGGATTTTGTTTCTTAACCCACTCTGCTAGTCTGTTTCTTTTTATTGGTGAGTTGAGACCATTTACATTGATTGATATAACTGATACGTACCGGCTCATCCCTGTCATGATATCTTTTTGTTGTTGGTTTTCTACATTTTCTGTTTAATTACTTGTCCTGTTTAGTGGCTTCCTTTTGTTGTTGTTCTTAAGACTGTGACTATCTTTGTCTCTTTCTAGAGTGTCTTTCAGTACTCTCTGTAGTATTGGTTTGGTGGCCATAAATTTCTTCAGTTCTTCTTTGTCATGAAAGTATCTTATTTCTCCATCAATTTTTAAGGATGGTTTTGCAGGGTACATCAATCTGGGTTGAAAGTTGTTTTCTTTCAGGGTTTGAAATACTTCACTCCAAGCTCTTCTTAACTTAAAAGTTTGTGTTGAGAAGTCTGCCGTGATTCTGATAGGCTTTCCTTCGTAGGTGATCTGTTTCTTTTCTCTGACAGCTTTTAGTATTTTGTTCTTGTGCTGTACTTCTGATACCCTTATTATTATATGTCTGGGTGAGGATTTATTTTGGTTGTGGTTAATTGGGGTTCTGTATGCCTCAATTACCGGTATTTCAGATTCTCTTCCCATGTTTGGAAAGTTTTCTGCTATTATTTCTGTGAATAGTCTTCACAGGTCATTAGTATTGACCCCTGCTTTTTCATTTATGCCTATTAATCTTACATTATTTCTCTTGGCATCATCTTGCAGCTGTTGAATTGTTGTTTCTTGATTCCTTACTATTTTTAGGAGATCTTTTCTTTCGTGGCCATGATCTCCCATGCTGTCTTCAAGATCTGAGATTCTATCTTCAGCTTCGTTTAGGCAGTTTTTCAAACTTTCCATGGAGTTTTTCATTTCCTGCATTTCCCTTTGCATCTGTTTCATGCATTCTGTTTGTGTTTTATATTGATCACTTAAAGTTTCGATCATTTTCATAAGTTCTTCTATTTTTATCTTGCTCTTCTTTAGATATGCACATTTCTTTAATAATGATTCTCATTTCATTTTTTAAAAGGAAATTCACAGACTAAAAATCAAAGGCTAGAAAATAATACTCCATGCAACAGGAACCAAGAAAAAAGCAGGGGTAGCTATTATGTTTGCAGACGATGCAAACTTCAAACCGAAAATGATCAAAAGAGATAAAGAAGGTCACTACATACTTGTTAGGGGAAAACTTCAAGAGGAAGAGATTATAATCATAAATATATATGCACCGAATATGGGAGCACCCAACTATGTAAGACACTTCTTAATAGACATGAAAAACCAAATAAACAATAATACAATTATAACAGGGGACCTTAACACCCCATTGTCACAGAGAGATAGATCAACCAAACAAAAAATCAACAAAGAAATAGCAGAACTGAATCAAGCTTGTGAACAAATGGACCTGGTAGATATATACCGAGTATTCCACCCATCAACATCAGAATACACATTCTTCTCAGCTGCACATGGGTCATTCTCTAAAATAGATCATATACTGGTCCACAAAGCAAGCTTAAGTAAATACAAATGAACTGAAATAATTCCATGCACATTATCTTACCACAGTGCAGTAAAATTGGAAATGAATGACAAAAAAACCTACAATAACCGCATAAACACATGGAAATTAAATAACACCCTCCTAAATAACCAATGGGTCACAGAAGAAGTTAAAGAAGAAATTAAACAATATCTACAATTGAATGAAAATGCAAATACAAATTACCAGAACCTGTGGGATACAATGAAAGCAGTCTTCAGAGGGAAATTTATAGCACTAAACTCTCATATCAGAAAAACAGAAAGAACACACATAAACAATCTAATGCTGCACCTCAAACTTCTAGAAAAAGAAGAGCAAGTCAAGTCCAAAGCCCAAAGAAGGGAGGAAATTATTAAGATTAGAGCAGAAATTAATGCAATTGAAACTAAGAAAACAATACAAAGAATTAATGA
>RJWM01015029.1:0-48877 GCA_004363535.1 Dasyprocta punctata
TGAGGTGCAGCATTAGGTTGTTTATGTGTGTTCTTTCCATTTTTCTGATATGAGAGTTTAGTGCTATAAATTTCCCTCTGAGGACTGCTTTCATTGTATCCCACAGGTTCCAGTAATTTGTATTTGCATTTTCATTCAATTGTAGATATTGTTTAATTTCTTCTTTAACTTCTTCTGTGACCTATTGGTTATTTAGGAGGGTGTTATTTAATTTCCATGTGTTTACGCGGTTATTGTAGGTTTGTTTGTCATTCATTTCCAATTTTACTGCGCTGTGGTCAGATAATATGCATGGAATTATTTCAGTTCCCTTGCATTTATTTAAGCTTGTTTTGTGGACCAGTATATGATCTATTTTAGACAATGACCCATGTGCAGCTGAGAAGAATGTGTATTCTAATGTTGATGGGTGGAATACTCGGTATACATCTATTAGGTCCATTTGTTCACAAGCTTGATTCAGTTCTGCTATTTCTTTGCTAATTTTTTGTTTGGTTGATCTATCTCTCTGTGACAATGGGGTGTTAAGGTTCCCTGTTATAACTGTATTATTGTTTATTTGGTTTTTCATGTCTATTAAGAATTGTCTTACATAGTTTGGTGCTCCCATATTCAGTGCACATATATTTATGATTGTAATCTCTTTCTCTTGAAGTTTTCCCCTAACAAGTATGTAGTGACCTTCTTTATCTCTTTTGATCATTCTCGGTTTGAAGTTTGCATTGTCTGCAAACATAATAGCTACCCCTGCTTTTTTCTGGGTTCCTGTTGCCTGGAGTATTGTTTTCCAGTCTTTGATTTTTAGTCTGTGAATTTCCTTTTGAGTGAAATGTGTTTCTTTTTTTCTTTTTTTCTTTTCTTTTTTATTTTTTTTGCAGCACCGGGGATTGGCAGACAGGTGCTTAAGCCACTGAGCCAAACTCCCAGCCCTAGTTTTTTTGAGGCAGGGTCACACTGTGTAGCTCAGGCCGGCCTTGCGCTCACGTCATAGCCCAGGCCAGCCTCGAACTCACAGTGCTCCTCCTACCTCAGCCTCCTGAGTGCTGGGATTAAAGGCGTGCACCACCACGCCCGGCTTGAAATGTGTTTCTTGTACACAGCATATTGTTGGATTTTGTTTCTTAACCCACTCTGCTAATCTGTTTCTTTTTATTCGTGAGTTGAAACCATTTACATTGATTGATATAACTGATACATACCGGTTCATCCCTGTGGTGATATCTTTCTGTCATTGTTTTCTACATTTTCTGTTTAATTACTTGCCCTGCTTAGTGGTTTCTTTTTGTTGTTGTTCTTAAGATTGTGGCTATCTTTGTCTCTTTCTAGAGTGTCTTTCAGTACTCTTTGTAGTGTTGGTTTGGTGGCCATAAATTTGTTCAGTTGTCCTTTGTCATGAAAGTATCTTATTTCTCCATCAATTTTTAAAGATAGTTTTGCAGGGCACATCAATCTGGGTTGAAAGTTATTTTCTTTCAGGATTTGAAATACTTCACTCCAAGCTCTTCTTGACTTAAAGGTTTGTGTTGAGAAGTCTGCTGTGATTCTTACAGGCTTTCCTTCATAGGTGATCTGTTCCTTTTCTCTGACAGCTTTTAGTATTTTGTTCTTGTGCTTTATTTCTGATACCCTTATTATTACATGTCTGGGTGAGGATTTATTTTGGTTGTGGTTAATTGGGGTTCTGTATGCCTCAGTTACCTGTATTTCAGATTCTCTTCCCATGTTTGGAAAGTTTTCTGCTATTATTTCTGTGAATAGTCTTTGTAGGTCATTAGTATTGACCCCTGCTTTTTCATTTATGCCTATTAATCTTATGTTATTTTTCTTGGCATCGTCTTACAGCTGTTGAATTGTTGTTTCTTGGTTTCTTACTATTTTTAGATCTTTTCTTTCATGGCCATGATCTCCCATGCTGTCTTCAAGATCTGAGATTCTATCTTCAGCTTCATTTAAGCGGTTTTTTAAACTTTCCATGGAGTTTTTCATTTCCTGCATTTCCCTTTGCATCTGTTTCATGCATTCTGTTTGTGTCTTATATTCTTCATTCAAGGTTTGATCATTTTCTTAAGTTCTTCTATTTTTTTTATCTTGCTCTTCTTTAGATACACACAACATTTCTTTAGTAATGATTCTCATTTCATTTTTTAGCTGAGAGAATATTTCTGATTTGAATTTCTCTATAGCTTCATCAAGCTGTTTCTTTATTGCATTTTCTATCATTTCAGAAAGTCCATTTGTGTGACTACCACTGTCTTCCATTTCAGTGTCTCTTGGGTTTGTTCTTTGTGGGCTAGGGGACTGAGACTGCCTCTTGGTCTTTCGTTTTGTCATTTTCTCCTAGAACCTATGTGGCTCTGTGTCCTGCAAGGGTGGCCGGGCGTTCCCCTGAGGGTCACGCTGATTCTTGAGTCACGCTGAATCTCGGGACCCAGTAGAGCTGGGTCCTGTGTGCAGCAAGGGAGTGTGGCCTCCCGGGGCGTGCGGGTGGAGCCTCCACCTTAACTGGGTGGGGGCCAAGGCCTCCTGGTCCCAGGGAGCTAGGCAGAGTGTACCTCAGAGTGACGCCACCCGGACCCTGGGTCTGTCTGCAAGTTCAGAGCAACAGCTGTGCCAGGGCAAGCCTGGGTGAGTCCCAGGCCTACAGTGCTGGGAGCAACCTGGCTGGGCGGGGGTCTGCAAGCTCTGGGATGGCGCACACACAAGCGGCTCCACTGAAGTATGGAGCTCACGCACGCTCTGCATTCTGGTGGGGGAAGCCCAAGCTCTCCAAGTCCCTGCAGCTATGTTGGTCAGTCCCTGGTGAGCAGCTCTGGGGTCCTGGGCTGATCTGGGCTGGGCTGCATACCTCTGTGTCCTGCGAGGCTGGCTGGGCGTTCCCCTGAGGGTCCGGTCATCCAATTATTAACGGCCAGTGGGAAAACAGAGGTTTGACATGATAAGGTTTGGTTCCAGAGGCCACTATACTACTTTACTACCTTGCCTCACTATGGGTTTTCTCAGAAAAATTGCCCTTTTATATTTTTCTCCTATATATACATATATTTTTTTTTCCAGTTCTGGGAATCAAACCAGAGCTGTAGTTTAGGCCCTTCCCTCCGTCTATGTAGCAACCAAGCTGAAGCATCTCTGACTTGTCCCTGCCTGAGACAGAAAACAGGCAGGAGATCAGCCACTGTCTCTTCTGCCACTCAAGTCTCCCACTCTGCCCTCTACACACTCCCTCTGCTGACCCCCTGCCCACTAACTCTGTGCTATAACTCCAGAGTTGACGGAGTGGAGTGACAGGACGACCGGATGCCAAAGCCCAAGCTCCTTACGCTAGTGGTCCAGAAATAGGGTGACCAAATGTTCCGATTTACGAGGGAGTTTATCACTGAGAGTTTCCCCGCTCAACCTCGGTGCTTGGTCTCTCTGTGCTTTAGAACCATCCAGGGAGTGGTAATAAATTGTGGTAGCTGACACGGTCCTGGACTTTCTCCCCCAGGACAAATGTATGACTTTCTGGGGACAGATGGGCAGACATGAGCACAGAGGCTCCCAGGAGGCAGTGCATCCTGGGTGAGAATGACACTGAGTCTGTACTGAGCATGAGCTGGCCCCTCCCAGACACGATGACCCCCGAGCTCAGCCCGCACAGCTGCTGCCATGCAGGTCTCAGTCCTGCTGTCCCCTAGAATCACGTGGGGAGCTTTAAGTACCTGTGTACACCTGTAATCCCAGCACTCAGAAGACTGAGGCAGGAGGATCAGCATGACTTCAAGACCAGCCTGGCTACATAACGAGTTCAAAATCATTCTAAACAACATAGTGACAGCCTGTCTGAAAAAAGCAAAGACGATCTATACATGAATGTTCATAGCAGCTTTATTTGTAATCCCTCCAAACTGAAACAACTTCAATGTCTAGCAACAGATGAATGGACACCAGATTGTGGTTCAGTCACAGAACAGAATCCTACTCACCAATAAAAACAAATGAACTAATATATGTCGCAACACGAGTGAATCTCGAAAGAATGATGTTGAGTGAGAAAAACCAGACCCATAGAGTACATACTATATGTTTCCAATTATATAACCAGCCTCACACACAGGCAACAGTATTCTTTTATTTTTTCCTTTAAAACAAATTTTATTTTTATTTTATTTTATTTTTTTGAGACAGGGTCTTGCTCAGTTGTCCAGGCTGGCTGATCCTCCTGCCTCAGCCTCCCAGAGTGCCGGATGGCTTACCTTTTCTGATGTCACGTGGCAAGGGAAGGTGGCAAAGCCAAGAGGTAAGCCTATGTCTGGGGTCACTGTCACCAGAACCCGTGCATTTAACCCTGGATGAGCCAGTCGTGCTATAGGATGCTATTATGGCCTGATTAAGAGGGTAAAAGGACTGGGGCTGGAAAACCCTCAGGAGGCCTGCCAGCTAGGGAAGCTACATTAACACTCATCTGCTCCCTGCCCTGTGCAACTCTGACTTGGGCTTGCCTTCTAATTCCAGGTCTGCACTGCCGATGAAGCTGTATGGAGTGGCTTCCAACCCTTGGCAGCCACAGGCCACACTCCCATGCCCTGCAGCTGCTTGCTTTGCGACTGGCTCAGTACAGCCTCGGGCCGCCACCCCGGAAGTGAAAGCCATGCCCAAGCCTCAGAGTGTCCCCTTATGTCCTTGGCCTGGCTCCCGCTGCCACCCAGCACCATGTTGTCTGCCGAAGACGTCAGGTCGGCCAATTTCTCCGCCAACGCGTCTTCTCCGTGCCCCGACTACGGGCCCTTCCATTGCCTGCACATGGTGGTATCTACAGCCTGGGGATAGAGGCCGGGCTGCCCCTCAAGGCGCTGGCTCCCTGGGTCTTCCTGCGCGTGCTGCGCGCCCAGTCGGCGGTGAGCATATACATGTGCAACCCGGCGGCCAGCTACGGGCTCTTCGCGCTCTCGTCGCCGCTACGCGTGTGCTGCTACGTGCGGCACCACTGGCTCTTCCCTGACCCCCTGTGCCAAGTGTCAGGCGCGACCTTCCCGATGAACGTGTCCCGTAGCTGTACCTTCCTGATGATCATCAACGCGAACCGCCATGCCGCCATCGTGCACCCACTGCGGCCAGGTCACCTGCGGCGGCCCAGCTTGGCGCGGCGCGTGTGCCCGGGCGTGTGAGCACTCGTCCTGGTGCGCGCCGTGCCCACTGCGCATGTGCATCGGCGCCCTCGGACCGCAGTCACCCACGAGGGCCGCCGGTGGCGCATGTGCTTTGAGAGCTTCAACTACTTGCTGCAGTGGGGCTGGCTACTGCCGCCAGTGCTGCTGGCTGAGGCGCTCCAAACGACAGTATTCTGATCACAGTGTTCCACAAAGCGCTAGCTAACGTGCGGCTATGGAAAGCCCTGCTCGGTTGCCTGGGATCGGGTAGGGAAGCAGGGTTAGATTAGAGATGGCCGTGTTCCTTATCTTACTGTGGCTTCCATGGCTCCACACATACATCAAAACATATCACCCAATATGCTTGCAAAATGTGTGGTGTATTAAATATTAATTATACTTCAGTAAAGCTGTTAAATCAGCAGCAACAACGAAGTCCCTAGGGTCCAGGCCCTAAGGTAAGAGATTCACCATTCCAGGCCCAGAATGGGCGCCTAGCATGAGTGTTTCCTGACGGACCCGCTACGCGCATCCCTGGCCTGCAGCCTGGTGCCCACCTTCCACCCGAGAACACTCACCAGACACTTCTGGACTTCGCAGCACAGGGAAGAGGAAGGAGGCTGTGGAAGAGGGGCGTCCAGCAAGAAGCGCTGCGATGCAATTGCAGGGGAGAATGAAGCCCGAGCAGCAACAGGAAAACTGGGGACTCCACTAGGTGGCATCTGGACGCTTTAACAGGATTTGCAGGGGCGGCGGAGATTCAGGGCACTGTCCCAGACACGTGAGAGGGAGCCCCCAAGCACACCAGGTCCTCCCTTGGGTGTCAGTGAAAGGCACACAGATTCGTTGGGGCAGAAACAACCAGCAATTGGGGGAGATGTGAGCAGGGCCTGCGCGCTGTCCTCAGCCTGGCTCGGGGGACAGAGGAACTCAGATGACCGCTAGGCCAGGGCTACTGCAGGCTCTGTGGCACAGAGAGCAGAGCTGTGCATTAGGAGCTGACGCCTGAGGGGTAAATCAGTCACGTGGGCCCCACCCAGCCTGTCACCCCCGAGAAGATAGGTTGCTTCTCCTGCGTCTGTGGCTTTCCCCACACACCAGCTGGGACCAGTAAAAGGTCACCTGGACAAAAGACTGCATACCAGGCCCCCCTTACTGTGACTCGGGGACTTTGCCTCAGGCCACTGTCCCCCTCCACAGGTTCCCTCCCATTGCTCATCCCTGTTGCCCGCATGTGGCCCTTGCTATGCTGACCTCCAGGCAAGGCCAGAGTCCCCTTCCCAGGTGATCACTTGTCTTTGGTTAACCTGAAGGGTCACGTGTGTAGGGGCCCCTAAGGTGACAGCTTTCCTGATTGTGCTCCTCTGTCCCTTCCACCATGGGACATTCAGCAAGTCCTCAAAGCAGCAGATTCAGGACCACAGAAGAGTAACACCACCCTCCTCAGGGGTCTTCAAACTCTCCCCAGAGTCCATAAGGAACCTGGGATCTGGGTAGGTCTGTCACTGGGTCAGGGCTTCCCAGGTTCCCTTTAACTGTGTCACCAGGTCACTCAGATTGCCATCCTCACCTCTGTGAGAGAGGTTCAAGTGAAGGAGATGAGACATTGTGCATCTACACGTGTTACTCCCACATCTGTCCCCACAGGTGGGTGAGAGTCTCCACAGGGGATTTCTGTAAAGGATTCTGCCACTAAAAAGGTGGCCAAGTGCTGTCCCACATATTTATAGGAGACGCCCCTTTTCACAAACTCAGGCTGGCCTCACAGATCTGGACACGCGGTTTTCACGTCTTTGCAGAGCTTGAGCACCTTCCCTTATGGACCTTGAGGATGAGAAGTCACCCTCTTCTTTGCTCAGGGAATGCCAAGGAGCCAGTTGTTAGCTCAGCACCTGTTCCTTCCAGGTCCTCAGGGCACTCGTCCAAAGAGGGCTTTTCCAGCTTGCCAGACAGCTCAGCAGTCTTGTGGCAGACAAAGTCCCCACCAGGTCTCGTGTCTTGGTTACTTTCTGTTTCAGATGTGACTTTATCTCCTGGCATTGAGGCCGCAAGTCCTCTTACTATGCTTTGTTTTTTTAAGTGCTGGGAAGTTATTTTTATTAAGTTGTGAGGTTTAAATATTTTATAAAATCGATATAAAAATCATAACCTGGCTGGATGTGGTGGTGCATGCCTATAATTCCAGCATTTGGAAGGCTGAGGCAGGAGGATCACCATGAGGCCAGCCTAGGCTACCTAGTGAATCCCTGTCTCAGAACAAACAAACAAAAAAACCCTAGAAATTCCATTAGACTCAGCTGTTCCCCTTCTACGGATCTTCCCAACAGAATTAAAAGACACAGTACACTGACACACGCATGCTCATGTTTATAGCAGCACAACAGCTAAATCTTGGAAGTGATCTGTATGTCCACCAACAGATGAATGGACAATGTGGTATTTCTACACAACAGAGTACTACTTTGCCATAAAGGATAAACTTTAGTCACTGAAGGAAAATGGATGTTATTAAGTGAAATAAATCAGACACACAAGCTTAAATATTTCATGGCTTTTCTTATATGAAAAAGCCACAATATAAAGAGCGAAATAAGGAGACAGCTCTTTTGCAAATGGGAGGGGTAAGCAAGAGACGGAGGATGAGCGAGAGGGAGCCGGCGAGGTAGGGAAACGAAAAGAAAGAAAGCGTGTTGTGTACACGCGGGGAGGGGCAGTCACGTGACCACGCCAGCGGGCGGGGGCGCAGTGGAGCTGCTAGGTTGCTGCCTGGTCGCCTAGCAACCACCTGGACGCTGAGCTATGGAGGTGGTAGAGAGCAGGGAGCTTCAAGCCAGAGATTATTTGGAAAAACATCGGATCATGGAGCTGCTGAACCACCTCACCAGCGTCCTCCTCTTTGTTCGGCCTCGTAAGCGTCTTGTCTGTTAATTGACTTAGTCTCTAACAGTTCCCCCACCCCGCGGGCTGCCCAGTTTTGCTCGCGAGTGGCCCCTCCTCCACACGCTGTCTGCTCTACCCCGTGGCAGTCAATTAAGCCAGCACCGCAGAGCGACCCCTCTGTGCCAGCCGCTGGCCAGGGGCAGCCAGCACGGGCTGGGGCTGAGAGACTGTCTCTGAGGCTGGCACCCTGGCTCCTGCCCACCCACACCTTAGTACTGTGAAGCTTGAACTTTTCATCTCTTTATACGGAAAATGGGTACAATAATAGTAAGATGTGTTACGGCCGCGTACCAACCCCCCGAGATAAATGTAATCCTTATGTGCTGCAATTCTGGGCATTTGGGGAAGATTAAATAATATATAAATCAGCCTTGTGCCTGCCAAGCAACAGGTGTTTCCAGTGCAAATCTTACGAGTTTTTAATTTAGTAATGGAACTAAACAATTGACAGAGGGCAGTAGAAGGAAGTTCTTGAGAAGCTTTTCCTGACATTTTTGTACACTTGGAATCCCTTACAAAGTTTGAATCATTTCATACTTTTTGTTTGGTATAGAATCAAGAAGTTATGTTTAGCTAGGTGTGGTGGTGCACACTTGTAATCCCATTACCCTAGGAGGCTGAAGCAGGAGGACTGGAAAGTCCAGCCCCATCTGGGCTATTTAACGATTTAATGAGATCTTAACTCACAACATTTTTTAAAAGAATTGTTTTATGTATGCATGTATATATGTATTTTGGTACTGGGGATCACACTCATGACCTCATGTTTGCCAAGCAGGTGCTTATACCACTGAGCTAAATCCCTGGCCCTAAAAGAATTATTTTAAAGAACTGGGGATGTAGCTTAGTGAGAAGGCCCCGGGTTCAATCCTCACTACAACAAAACAAAACAGAACACAGTGAAACTAAACAAGAAAGGAGTTATGTTACAGTGAGAATGGTTATGGCCAGGTGTGGTGGCACCTATCTGTAATCTCAGTACTTGGAAGGCTGAAGCAGGAGGATCTCTGTGTTTGGGCTACATAGTGAATTAAAAGCCAGTCTGAAGCCAGGCATGGTGGTGCACGCCTTTAATCCCAGCACTTGGGAGGCTAAGGCAGGAGGATTATTGTGAATCTGAGCATAACAAGTTGCTTGTCCTGTCCTAAAACCTCCTGAGTTTCGTTCTTCTGCAGATACTCCCATTTCTTAATATAAACATATTCTATTACTCACTGAGGGGTGGTTGATCTTGTGTCTTTGTGAAGTCCCAGGCATCATGACATATGTCCCGGTTTGAAAATCTTGGAATCATAGGAGAATTATAGAAAATAAAACAAGGCAGCTTGCATGGGCTGTTACTGAGGAAGAAACAGATCCACAGTCCCCATTCTCAACTCTAAATTCTAAGAGCTCTGAAGTCAGCCAGTAGGAAAACTTGGCACTAGGTAAGAAATATAGTCATACTGGGAATATGGTAGTTGGCTGGCCAGCCACTTCTCAGCAATAGTTCTATGCTGTGCATAACAGAGATATGGATTTTTAGGGAATGGCTATAATAAAATTAGAAAAAAATTTTCTTAAGGAGGCAATTTTTTTTTTTTTTTTTTTTTTTGGTGGCACCAGGACCAAACTCACAACCTCGCACCTGCCAGGTAGGCACTTAAGCTACTAAGCCAAACTCCCAGCCCTGGATTTTTTGAGGCAGAGTCGCACTATGTAGTTCGGGTCAGCCTTGCGCTCCTGTTGTAGCCCAAGTCGGCCTCGAACTCACAACGCTCACCCTACCTCAGCCTCCCGTGTGCTGGGATTAAAGGCGCATGCCACCATGCCTGCCGGGCAATTCTAATAGTCCTGATGAGAGATGTGACTCTGGGTGTGGGAGGGTAAGATGAATTTGGGGGCTGCTGAGGAGATGCACCAGGGAACATCACAGCCCAGTCAATCCGGCCATTGAAGATGCATCCTGCATCTGAATCAACAGTGTGGTAAAGTCTGTTAGCACTGGAAAGGCGTTGCCCGGATCTGTACCGGCCATGTGACCTTGTACGTGAAGTAATTCATACAAAATCCTTGGCACAATACCACACTCACAGTAGGAGGTCAATAAACACTAGTTGTTTCTATTTGTGGTGATGGTTTTTTTGTTTTGTTTTGTTGGTATTTTGAGACAAGGTCTCACTATGTAGCCCAGGCTAACTTCAAACTCAACAGCGATCCTCCTGCCTCAGTCTCCTGAGTGCTGGGATTACAGGTGTGCACCACAACAGCCAGCTAAATATTAGCTATTATTGATAAGATGCTGATCTCAAACTTTGTCACCCTTGAAGAACTGATTGTTATTATGAGCTGATATTTGTATGACATAGGTAATTAGTAACACTTGGTTCTTCCTTTCATGCTTTAAAAAGTTAGTATCTTTCTTAAATATTTTTCTGTTGCTGTAAACATTTTCAAAACATTTTTAAAAGCAGGTGGAGTATAAATTATAGACTTTAAATAAATATCTCATACAGTCTAAAAGATATACAGCAATATACTTGGTTTAGATTTTCATCAAAGTAGCACACCGAGTTCCACTTAGCATTATGTATCTGAGCATTAAAAAGAAATGTAGAAGGGCTGGGAGTTTGGCTCAGTGGTTTAAGTGCCTGCCTGGCAGGTGTGAGGTTCTGAGTTCAATCCCTGGTGCCAAAAAAAAAGTAGAGTAGAAATTCAAACTGCATTTTTTCCCATTTCTGACTTTGACATATAGTTCAGGAAGAATGGAAGCCTTTGTAGGTAGTATGATTGCCTTTAGTATCTTATTCGTTGCCAACTCTATTAAAATTTGTACAAATAAGGCACTATATTAGATTTAAGTCTGTGTAATTCTACTTTTAGGGCTGGGGATTTAACTCAATGGTGTAAGCACCTGCCTGGCAAGCGCAAGGTCATGAGTTCAATCCCCAGTATCCAAAAAAAAAAAAAAAAATCTACTTTCAACACATAAACTGTAAGGATTGAAAAGATGGAGGACCTAAGGGGTATAGTTGGACAGAAGAGATAACTTTAATTGGTTAGTATAGTAAGATATCTGGAGCTAACAAATTAATTGAGTATTTCAAAATAGGTAGTGAAGAGAATTTTCAGTATTCCCAACACAAAGGAATGATAAATGTCCTACCGTAGGTGGTAGATATGCCAGTTACCCTGATCTGATTATTACACAGAACATACAGGTACTGAAATGTCACATCATACTCCATAAATACATAAAATTTACTGTATCGCATCTGATAGAATCAATGTCCAAAATATATAAGGAATTCAACAGTAAGAAAGCAAATAACCCAATATTTAAAATGGGCAAAGGACTCAATTCAATCTCCAGCACCATGAAAAAAGAAAGGAAAAAAGGGCTAAAGACTTGAAAGATATGTATCTCAAAAGAAATATAAATGGAGAAGGGTTATATGAAAAAGCTCAACCTCACTAATCATAAGGGAATGCAAGTGAAACCCATCTTGAGAGTCCACATCCCACTTGTTAGAATAGCTGTTATTAAAAAGATTAGAGGGGCCGGGAGTTTGGCTCAGTGGTTTAAGCGCCTGTCTGGCAGGCACGAGGTTGTGAGTTCAATCCCTGGTGCCAAAAAAAATAATAAAATAAATAAATAAAGATGAGAGGCTGGGCGTGTTGGCACATGCCTGTAATCCCAGCACTCAGGAGGCTGAGGTGGGAGGATGGCCTTGAGCTCCAGGCCAGCCTGGGCTACATAGTGAGTTCAAGCCCACCCTGAACTATCTTGATTTTTTCATTTTTTAAAACTGTTTAAATGAGGGCTGGGAGTTTGGCTTAGTGGCTTAAGCGCCTGCCCTGGCAGGCGTGAGGTTCTGAGTTCAATCCCCGATGCCGCAAAAAAAAAAAAAAATAATAAAAATAAAAAAAAAAAAAACTTTAAATGAAAGAGCCTTTTAATTCAAAATACTCCTTTTATGTTAGACATGAACATTTATGCTGTATCTGTTTTTGTTATCTTTATTTGCCCTCTAACCCTAGCTGGTCTATGTCTTTCCTATATCATGTTGTTCCTCTTTCTGGTTTTCAGCTCTGCCTGGGAACTTGATCACTTGGGGAGTTTGTTCATTATGCTCAGGTGCAAGCCAGCTGTGGTGGTACACAGAGGTAGCCTGAGTAATCCCAGCACCCAGGGCAAGTGAGGCAGGATTTCAAGGTCACACCCAGCCTAGAAACTGAGTGAGGCCCTTTCTCAAAATTTAAGAAAACAAAAAGGGCTGGAGCTGTAGCTCAGTGCAAAGGCCCTGGGTTCAAAATTCCAGTACAAAAGCAAAACCTCAGTTCCAATTCTTGGACTTCTGTATTCTATCAGCTGAGGTGGAGCCCTTGTATATGTCATTATTTATCTGTTCAATGCCTGACATTTCTGATGGGCTGTAAGTTTCATCAAAGCCAGGCCTGTGACCCTAGCATTTAGTGCAGTACCTTGAACATAAGTGTGTAATAATTATTAAAGGACTACTTCCGCCAGGTATGGTGGTACACACCTGTAAACCCAGCACTTTTGGGAGGGTGAAACAAGAGGATCATCCAAATTCAGGCTGGCCTGGAACTCACTATGTAGCCCAGGCTGGCCTGGAACTAAAGGTGACCCTCCTGCCTCAGGCTGGCCTGACTACACAGTGAGACCTTATCTCAAAAAACCCAAAATCAACAACAACAAAATGACTATTTCCATTTGGGATATATTTTAATTTCATACCAGAATGAGTTGAGTCTCTTCTATTGCAGCAAAACCAAGAGAGTATTTAATCTCTCTACTGGAACGTCTGAGAATTGCGAAGGTCACCGGCGTCGCCTTCCCTTTCTTCGTGGACAACTCTAACATCGTGGCTATGTTTGACATGATGGACCCCTCTGGCAGAGGCACCATATCGTTTGCGCAGTATAAAGAAGGTTAGTGTCTTCCACACGTCGGAGTCGTCCTAGCTGATGGTTGCTCCGTGCCTTTCTCCAGCTGAAAACGATCCCCACTCTGTAAATGTTCAGTTCTTCTCATTCTAATTTTCACAGCCCTGAAGAACCTGGGTCTGTGTCCTGCAGATGAAGTCTTAAGGGACGACGGACACATAGTAACTCTGGATAAATTCAGGGACGAAGTGTAAGTTTGTTTTTTAAGTGAGTCTTTCAGAAACACGCCATGACTCTGAAGTATTACTAACACCACCGCAAACAGGTTCCTACCTTTGGAGAGAAACATTTCATTGCCTGCAACTTTCAGCTACTAGAAAGCAAGGGCAAGGAGGAGTCCCCCTTAGGGAGGGAGAGGAAATGGAGTTAGAAGTTCATTCTTTTCTCTGGGAACTTCTCAAAGGGTGAGGCAAAGACCCCAATCTGCTAGAACTCCCTGAAGTTTTGGAGTCCACACATGGATGGGAAAGTCTCTGTAAAAGATACAGTAATAGGGCCGGGTGTGGTGGTGCACACCTGTAATCCCAGTACTCCAGAGGCTGAGGCAGAAAGAAGGATCACGGTGAGCTCAAGGCCAGCCTGGGCTACCTAGCTAGTTCAAAGCCTGCCTGAACTACATAGCAAGATTGTCTCAAAAACAAAACAAAACAAAACAAAACAGAACAACACAGTAATAGGATGTATCTCAAAATATTTCCTCAGCATTACTGCCAAGTAAATGTTTATCAGTAGTAGAGGTTATAGGCTGCCTAAAAACTTTAGATTTGATTTTTTTGCTTTTATTTATTTATTTTTGAGACAAGGTCTTGCTCTGTCTGTAGCACAGGCTGTCCTCAAAATCATGGCGATCCTCTCACCTCAGCCTTCCAACTCTGGGATTACAGGCATGCGCCACCACGCCTGGCTGCAATTTTATATTTGAGATATTACAAAATTAAAAGTATTAACTAAATGCTAAATTGAGGGGAAAAAATTGGAAGAAAATTTGATAGTTGTAGAAAGTATTAATTTAGCTCAATTTGTTTGAGTTTTACTCTCTGAGGATTTATTAATTAAGAAACCGTTATTTAATATA
The DNA here is from genome assembly GCA_004363535.1 of Dasyprocta punctata. Taxonomy (NCBI): domain Eukaryota; kingdom Metazoa; phylum Chordata; class Mammalia; order Rodentia; family Dasyproctidae; genus Dasyprocta; species Dasyprocta punctata. Next base: position 14,092 of record RJWM01015029.1, read on the forward strand.
GCCCAAGGCCAAGGAAAATTAGAAGAAAACTAAGATTTCTGTCTCATCAATAATTATGTAAATATTACACAAAAATGTTTAATTACAGTCCTTACCACAGCGGGAAGCACAGTGCTGTGGCCCCAGATGTTTCATCTGGACGGCAAAGGTTGTCACTCTGAATAGAACTAGGAAGTATCTTAAATGGAAGAGCATTGATGTAGAGGCCCAGCTTATTCACCATTTCATGTGTTTTCTTATAAAAAGACAGTGAACTCCTAACGTGGATGCAAGAACCTCTGTATTCTTAAGTAGTTTAAAATATTTTATTGGCTGTGTTTGATTATCTATAATAGACTTTTCCTTTAATTAGCACAGGAGCCTAAAAGTTGAATATAAATTATCTTTGCTCTTGTATTTCTTTCTTTCTTTTCTTTTTTTTTTTTTTCCTTTTCTTTTTGAGACAGGGACTCACTACACAGTCCAGGCTGACCTTGAGCTCGCTTGTAGCCCAGGCTGATCTCAAACTTGCAGTGATCTTCCTGCCTCAGCCTCCTGAGTGCTGGGACTACAGGCACGTGCCACCATGCCCAGCTGCTCTTGTATTTCTTTTCAACACAAATATGCAGCATTATATTTGTAAATGGAATCTGAGTTTTCACAGTTTCTGAGATTTGTCTTTTTATTTTCTTAGGAACGCGAGAACTTGGAAAATATGGAAGGCATTTTAGTAACACCGTAAATCCAAGCTAATAAATGATTCTGTAAAGTTTTCATGTGTCCAGTTTCATTAATTCACAACTCAGTCATACAACCTGAAATCCAACTGCCTTTTTGTTTAAAAAAACTAAACAAAACCAAACCATCTTCTTCTGAAAGACCTCTTATTTCCCCGTGTTAGGCCAGTTTGTCCTCAGGTTAAGTAAAATCTCAACGTCGCGTTGTGCCAGTTTATAAATACCGACTTCATTGAGTGCCTCCGTGGCAGGTGGCTGCCCTGCCGCTGACTGCAGCACCTCTCTCAGGAGCAGCGCAGAGCCGACATTCAGGTTCAGAACCACACAGGCTTCTTTCACGCTGCAGGGGAGAGGGAGAGTGGGAGACGAGACCTCCGTTACCTGTCAAATCCATGTCACACCAACTTCACCTGGAGAAACTACACAGCTTCCCTGTGCTGCTGGCTGCACATCCTCTATAAAAACTATTTATGGACAGATTATTTGGCTCTTTAAAGAGGGTTACAATATCATAATAGATCCCAGCACTCAGGAGGCCGAGGTAGGAGGATTGCTGTGAGCTGGAGGCCAGTCTGGGCTACAAAGTGAGTTCAAGGCCAGCCTGAACTGCATAGTGAAACTCTGTCTCAAAAAGCCAAAAAAAAAAAAAAAAAAAAAAAACTGCTTTCAGTGGGTGCCCGTTATCCCTCTAAATACGATACTTGATACTGATAGTCAATTACGTGTATCTATGACTTTAGGGAGATTAGGCTATGGGAAAAGAGGAAAAGGCTGAAATTCTGCAGGAAGGCAGAATATTAAGAGCAGTTTAGAAAGTCATATCTTTCTGAAACAAGTGAACTTTTTTTTTTTTTGAAACAAGTGAACTTAAGCCTTCATTTAATAAATTTTTAAAATAGTGATCCTCCTGTCTCAGCCTCCTGAGTGCTGGGACTACAGGCATGTGCCACCATGCCCCGTTGCTCTTGTATTTCTTTTCAACACACATATGCAGCGTATTTCATAATCTCACAAACTGCATAATGTAAGTTTTAAATCAAATTCTGCAAATTTATTCTCACACACGCTTAAAATTGTACTCAGCGCCAAAGTTAGTATCAAACGTGTAAGAAAACAAACTTTCTTCAGGTTTGGCCAATTATTAAGTATTAAATGTATCTGGTAAGCAAATAGAAGCATAAAACCAAATGCTAGAAAACAAAGCCCATACAGAATTTATACCCAGCTCTGTCCACTTTGAGGTCATGGTCACACCTTACATTTTATTTTGGTTTCCTTGGTCTCCAAACATGCAGGACATGCAGGGACCACTTCAAGACATTATTCAATCTTATGCCCCTATCAAACATTCACAGGACACTGAGGCTGCCAAAAACCCAACCTCCTCTCTCACTTTGATGTATCTATTCATTGTTAAATATTAAACTTACTGTTTAAAATAGTTTTCTGGTCTCTTGCAGTAGTGAGAAAACAAGGGGAAAAGATTCCGAGTCATATCAAACTGCAGCTGGGCGGCTCCACCTTCATTGAAGTGATTGGCGAGAATGACCTGAAACCAAGAGCAGTGCGTGTGACCAGGGCTTTGCTCTCCTGCCACCATCCCCCACCCTGCCCACCCGTCACTCACTTCCTGATAGATGTACACATCCAGCTTCTCCACCAGCATCTGCCAGAACATCTGAAACAAGGAGAAGCACAGCTGCTGCTCCAGCTGCAGCAGACGGTCCCGCAGTGTGAGCAGGAATGGACAGGCCGAGCTGGACAGCGACATCACCGCCTGCTCCGCCTGGGAGGGCAGGGACAGCCACCTGGAAACACACATTGGTTGCTGCCATCGAAGTGGTCAGCACCTTTTATTTTTAGGTTTTAACAAGTCCTTTTGGTTCCACACCTGTAAACCCAGCACTCAGAAGGCTGAGGCAGGAGGATCACTGTGAGTTCAAGGCCAGCCTGGGCTACATAGTGAGATCCTGTCTCAAAAAAAATTTTTTTAAAGTCATTGTAAACGTGGGCTAAAGACAGATTGCAAATTTGAGCCCAGCCTGGGGAACTCAGTGAGACCCTGTCTAAAAATAGAAAGAGCAGATGGGCAGCTCCGTGGTATCTCATTTGTCTAGCATGTGCAAGGTCCAGGGTTCAGTCCCCGTGGGGAAATAATCCGCATGTTTTACTATATGACTTAGTCATATGAAATTAAAATGTACTTTTAGGATTTACGACATCAGCTGATATGCTCTAATTTTCACAAAAACAACAGGGGCTTATAACACTTCCACACTGAGTATAACATGCTTGGGGAATCATGGTAATGCAGTGAGCCGCGTGACACAAACAGGCACAGGATACTTTATAACACAAGTGACAGGCTGGGCCTGCAGCCCCAGTCATATGCTGGTGCTCTACACGTACAACCAGCTGAGGGCCAAATCCTCAGTTTACTCTCATTCAGAATGTCTAGCTGACAGCCAGGCATGGTGGTGCAAAGCTATCATCCCAGCACTCAGGAGGCTGAAGCAGGAAGATCACTATGAATTTGAGGTCAGCCTGGGCTACACAGTAAGTTCAAGGTCAGCCTGAACTACATGGGGAAACCGTGTCTCAAATAAGTAAATAAATATAATAATAAAAATAAATAAAATTTAGAAAGAAAGGCCAGGGGCTATAGCTCAGTGATGGAGCATTTCCCTAGTGTATGTGAGGCCCTGGGTTTAACCCCCAGTTCTGGAGACAAAAATAACAAAAAACAAAAAACTAAAATTTGGAGTGCAAAAGGCCAAGCCCCCTTCTGTCTAGACAACTTGGAAAACTGACTGCATGGACCACCTTTCAACCTTGGCTACGCTGCATGAAGCACTGGCTTAGGGAGATACCTTTCTTTCTTATACAGCTTTGCGGCGTCTTTAACTTCTCTAAAAGCGTGGTCTACTTGCCGGGCCAGCATGTCATGCTTTAAGCGCTCTAAGAGGCTGACCATGTCGTCAAAGACGGAGCTCTCCATGGAGGCCAGCTGTCCCAGCTGCAGCTTGCTGAGTGTGTTGCTCTCTGCCAGCACCTCCAAGGCTGCCTGCTGAAGCTGCAGGAAAAACTGACAGGAAACGTGTGAAGGTGGTTACCAACATGTCCTGTGTCGCCGTGAACAGCCATGCGGCTTGTCCATTGTGGTGGACGGCTCGACAGTTCCAGCACATCTGTCACCACAGTTTTAGAGCATTTCCATTACCGTCAATCCCCTCACATCCCCAAAACTCCCCCAGGCTCAGTCCACATCCCCCTGTGCACCCACTAACCCATCTTCTGTCTGGATCTGCCTATCCTGGGCATTGCGTGTGGGTGGAGTCAGGTACTGGCTTCCTTCACTCAGCACCATGTTTCATGTGGTGACCTGGATTCACATGTATTTCATTTCTCTTTAATGCCAAAAAGCATTTCATTCCATGGCCATATCTCTACATCAAGGAAGAAGCATTGTCCTGTTTAGACCATGGACACGCATGCGCCTGGGGCCGGCCAGGGCAGTGTCTACAGTCTGCCTGGAATGAGCCCGATTTGTTCAGTTCCCCACCCCACCGCAATGGAGGCCAGTTTGAATGAGCTTTCTGTCACCTCCATCTGAAAAATTCCTAACTCTGAATGATGGCTGGATATTTCATGTTTGGTATAATATGATAACAGCATAGAATCTGAAATGAAAGGGAATCTGCTTGTTTTTCTTCCTAATTATGTGATACAAGAACTTTTTAGAGAAATTTATTTATTTATTTTTGCAGTATTGGAAATTGAACCCCGGGTCTTCAAACAAGCTACATCCTTAGCCCTTTCTATTTTTCTGTTTTGAGATAGGGTCTTGCTGGAATTACAGGCATGAATCACTATGCCTAGCTTAGTGATTCTATTAACAAAGATGAATTAGCCATTACCCCGCCCTTAGAAAACTTAAACAGGGTCTCATTCTGTAATCCAGGCTGGCCTCGAACTCATTATATGTAGTCTGGGCTGGCCTCAAACTTGCCATCCTCTTGCCTCAGCCTCCCAAGTGCTGGATTAAAGGTGTACATCACCGTGCCTGGCAACTTTAATGATTTTCATTTAAAGTATTCAAAAGTTGAAGAACTGTGAAGACAATTAGAGGACTTTTGATGTTAAGACCACATCAGCACCAATAGAACTGTGCTAGGACATAGAATTCATTCCCAATTTGAAGAGTCAAGTCTGAAATCTGATTAGTTTTCTTTGTTGATGAGAACCCAGATAACATCGGATTTTAAGTTTTCTAAGGGCGGGGTAATGGCTAATTCATCTTTGTTAATAGACGATGGCACCAAGTAAAGCGGTTAATGATGTTCCACAGATACTTTCAATGAAGCTAAAAGTCTGTCCCTGAATGAGTCTCTTATTAGATCACCCAGCATAAGAATCAAGAATGATATTTGTTTCATATTATTGAAAAAACTGCCAGGGGTTTAGCTCAGCAGCACAAGCACCTGCCTGGCAAGTGTCAGGTCGTGAGTTCGATCCACGGTACCAAAGAAAAAAAAAAAAAAGAAAACGAAAGAAAAAGCTTAGCTATGTGGGGCTGAAAGAATGAAGTACTTAGTGAAATCAGAAACACTTCACATAAAGTACAAAATGAATCCAATATTCCGATTAGCTGATTTAAAACACTGATCATTAGCTGGGCATGGTGGCACACACCTGTAATCCCAGCACTCAGGAGGCGGAGGTGGGAGGATTGTTTCGAGTTCAAGACCAGCCTGGACTACAAAGTGAGTTCAAGGCCAGCCTGAACTGCATACTGAAACCCTGTATCTCAAAAACATACTGAAAATAGGGCCAGGAATTTAGCTCAGTGGCACAAGCACCTGCCTGGCAGGCATGAGGTTGTGAGTTTGATCCCTGGTACAAAAAAACCCCACTGATCATTATTCTCTATTATACTAATTTTATGAATTATTTTATTTTCCTTGCTCAGTAGACTGACATAACACACATGTATTTCAGTTAACATTTTTATAGAAAAACGCTAAATCATTAGCCAGGTGCAGTGGCTCTGCCTGTAATGCCAGCACTGAGGCAAACTGAGGCAGGAGGCTTTACAGGTTCAAATCCTACCTGGGCAATGCAGCAAAACCCTGCCTCAGAACCTAAAAAAGACTGGGGAGGGAGCTCGGTTCAAAGCTCCTGAGTGTGCGGCACTGGTTACTGCTGCACGGAGCATTATCTGCCTGTGTATGCGATGTGCCGGGACGACACTCGGGGCCTTGTGATGTGAGGTGACCACTGCATCACTGAGCCACAGCCGCTATTCACGTAGTGATACTGCGAGTGGAACCCAGGGAGCATTGAGCTATATCTCCAGCCTTTTTTTTTTTCCTAATTAAATTTTGAGGCACGGTCTCCAGTCCTCCTCTTGCAGCCTCCTGAATAGTGGGGAGGGCAGATAGAAGCCAGGCTTGGCCAATAACTGGTCATGTTTTGAAGATATTCAATAGTTACCAAATATTAGGGCTGGGCATGACAGCGCACATCTGTAATCCTAGAGCTCAGTAGACTAAGGCAGGAGGATGGCTGGAGATTCAAGACAGCCTGGGCCACACAGTGAGTTCAAAGCCAATCTAAACTATATAGTGAGTCCCTATCTCAAAAACAAACAACAACAACAAAAAAAAAAGAAAACAACAACAAAAAACAATATCAAATGCTATTCTTTTATTTTCCAGTTTAAGGTCATGGTTTTTTTGTTTTGTTTTGGTGGTGCTGGGGATCAAACCTAGGGCCTCGAGTATGCTGAGTGCTCTACCACCGCGCTGTTTCTATCCCTGCCTGACCAATGATTAAATTAAAAGATCAGGATTAAAATGGGCATAGCCCAGCACTCTAGGAGGCAGAGGCAGGAGCATTGCAAGTGTGAACCCAGCCTGAGCAAGAGCAACTTAGTGAGACTGTCTCAAAATTTTAAAAAATTTAAAATGCTGGGATGTAGGTCAGAGCAAAGTCCCTGAGTTCAATCCCCAGCATCACTAGATAGATAAATAAATACCACTATTATTTAACTATTTGATATTTGCCTAAGAAGATGTTAAGTTTGGCATCATGGTGATTCTGTCTAACATACATTATTATGCTTTGCGACAGAGCAAATGCATCAAAAGGTGTGGCAGTTCCGGATCCCTACTCCACTCCTTACTGTTCAAGCACGAGACTCACAACGTTGTCAGCCCAGTCTGCGAGCACCACCAGGATGTAGTTCACAGCGTTGAGGATCGCACAGTACCGGAAGCCCAGCGGAGCTCTGGTCTCCTCCTTCATCACCTGTGTCAGCCGTATCCTGAAGTCATCCACCAGGTCCTTCTGTAACTCCAGGAACTGCAGCTTCCGGGAGGCCACAGGGAGGTTTTTATACCTGTCTGGAGAAAGTGAATGCAACACGAGGCTTTTTGGTAGCATCTGTGACAGCTATAGGTTTCCCTGACTAATCTGTTTTGTTGATTTTGTCAAAAACATCAGCTGACCATTTGTGTATGACGTTATTCATATGCTCTAGGGATACAAATTTCACAAGTCTGCCAAGACTCCTCAAACAGTTCACTTAAGAGCTGTGCATTTTACTATATGTGGATTATGCCTCTTTTTTTTTATTAAAAAGGCATATGAGGATATTGTGTGAGAAAATGACTGTTCTTGTAATGAATAAATGGCATTTGTTTAATAAAGGAAAAAGGATCTTGCACAGATTAAATAAGATAGATATTTAAGGATTAAGAGCATGGTAAGATATCTGAAATGATTTTTTTTTTTTTTGCGGCACCAGGGATTGAACTCACAACCTTGTGCCTGCCAGACAGGTGCTTAAGCCACTGAGCCAAACTCCTGGCCCTAGTTTTTTTTGAGGCAGGGTCGCACTGTGTAGTTCAGGCCGGGCTTGCGCTCGCGTTGTAGCCCAAGCCGACCTCGAACTCACAACGCTCCTCCTACCTCAGCCTCCCGAGTGCTGGGATTAAAGGTGTGCACCACCACACCCAGCCTGAAATGATCTTTAAAATACTGCAGGGGAAGCAGGGCATGGTGGCTCATACCTGTAATCCCAGCACTCTAGGAGGCCGAGGCAGGAGGATTGCAGTTTCAAGCCCAGAGTGGACAAAGTGATTTAGAAAGACCCTATCACAAAAAATAAGGAAAAGGGCCGCGTGTGTAACTCAGTGGAAAGGCCTTGGGTTCAATTCCTATAGCACCCCCACACACACACACAAAAAAAAAAAAAAAAAAAAAAAAAAAAAAAAAAAAAAAAAAAAAAAATCAAGGGGGAAAAGAATATGTAACAGACAACAGATAATTGTTTGGAACTTTGATAATGAGAAACTGAGAGTCTGTTATATTATCCTAAAGTTTGTTTGAAAATTTTCCTAATAAAAAGTTTGTACCTTGCACAGATAGATGTAAAGAAATGATCAGAAATAAAGAGAACTGAATGTTAAAAAAATAAAAAAGTTTTTAAACCAGGCATGATAGTGCACATCTATAATCCCAGCACTCAGGAGGCTGAGGCAGGAGAATTCTCGTGAGTTCAAAGCCAGCCTGAACAACATAACCAGACCCTGTCTCAAAAAAAAAAAAAAGTTTTAGAAAGAAACAAGTGTAAAATTTTTGGTGTTTTTCAGTTTTCTTACAGTTAAGAAGATGAAATTATTCACTGATTGGGCTAGAATGACACTTCTAGTTACCATGGTGCCCAGGAAACCAACTGGCAAAGGCGGATGGGGACCAAGAGGGCCAAGGAGGTGGCAGTGAGGGCCACAGCAGCAGAGCACTAGCCCCCGAGGGCCACTTGGTGCTGCACACCAACAGGCCCAGAGGCACCAGGCCACCTCTAGCCAGAAAAACCTTGCATGGTAAGAAGAATCCTGTTACTACCATGCTCCTTTAAATCACTTTGTTTTTCTCTCTTCTGCAATCCTTGCAATCAAAGATTAAATTTTAAAGTATTAAAATTTAAATTTGAGACAGGTGATGGCTCATGTCTGTAGTCCCAGCTACTCAGGAGGCTGAGACAGGAGGACTGCCTGTACCCCAATGTTCGAGGCTAGTCTGGAAAACACAGCAGCACCCTGTCTCTTAAAAATATTAACAACTTTAATCCCAGCACTCGGGAGGCTGAGGTAGGTGGAGCGTTGTGCGTTCGAGGCCGGCTCTCGAGGCCGGCTTGGGCTACAACCTGAGCGCAAGTTCCGCCTGAGCTACATAGTGTGACCCTGCCTCAGGTAAACCAGGGCTGGGAGTTTGGCTCAATGGCTTAAACACTTGTCTGGCAGGTGCAAAGTTGTGCGTTCAATCCCTGATGCCGAAAAAAAAAAAACAAAAAAAAACAAACAAACAAAAAAAAAACAAATTAACAAAATAAAATGTTGGTCAATCATTTACCCTTGTAAAGCTGAATGGCAAAAAACAAAACAAAAAAAAGCACAACAAATAAAAGAGAAAGAAAAACTACAAACAAAAAAGCCAAAAAACTTGAATGACAAGAGGGTCCAGGTAATCAAATTCTTATTTAACTGTTTTTATGTAACCATTCAGAAATTTTTGCCTCATATACACCAATGTTTAATTAATTAAATTTACTAAAAATCCAAACAAATAGACTTCTACTAAAATAGAAGCTGAGCCGGGCGTGGTGGCGCACACCTTTAATCCCAGCACTTGGGAGGCTGAGGTAGGAAGAGCATTGTGAGTTCGAGGCCAGCTTGAGCTACAACGTGAGTGCAAGGCTGGCCTGAGCTACATAGTGCGACCCTGCCTCAAGAAACTAGGGCCAGGAGTTTGGCTCAATGGCTTTAGCACCTGTCTGGCAGGCGTGAAGTTGTGAGTTTGATCCCCGGTGCTACAAAAAAATAAAAAATTTAAAAATTTAAAAAAATAGAAGCTGAATTTGAAAATATAATAACCACAACATACTAATTTTTGTGAGCTAGTAGGAAAAGTATCATGTGAAAAGGTCAGATTTTAAAACAAAGTCCCCAGACTAGTCTCTGGGCACGATCCTTGCCTCTGACCACTGGAGTAGCTGGAACTTCACTAACGAGCCACTATGCCTACTCAGAGGCAGATCTGTTTTATTTTTTGTTTTCTGAGACAGGTCCCACTGTCTAGTTTAGAACTCACTATGTAACTCGGGCTGGCCTCGAACATACAGCAATCCTCCTGTCTCAGCCTACCAAGTGATGGCATTATAAGCATGCATTGCCATGCCTGGTCAAAGACATACCCCGAATAACTGAAAATTACCAGTTATAACCAAGAGTAGAGTCATAAAAGTTTCTGCACAGTCTGGAACTTTCATTTCATCCACATCAGTGATATCCTTATACTGGGATACCCAGGCCACCTCTGATGAAAGCATCGAGTCCATTTTTTGAAGAGCAACTGATATGAAGAAAAATGGGTGTCAATTATGTAGTTACAGTCATCCCTAACTTTCAACTCAGTTTTTCAGGAATAATGACTTTTTTCTCTTTTTTTTCCTGTTTCTTTCTTTCTTTCTTTCTTTCTCTTTTATGAGACTCACTATGTAGTTCATGCTGGCCTTGAACTCATGGTGATTCTCCTGCCTCAGCCTCCCAAGTGCTGGGATTATAGGCATCCGTCACCATGCCCAGCTAGGAATAACGAATTTTTTTCTATAAAATCCACCATCTCCCAATAGTTGCACTATATTTAAAATGCTCTATTTTAGGAAAAAATCTTCAAAATAATTATGCTGAGTAAACAAGCTATATCCAAAAAGATTCTACCAAGAGCAGAAATGCCACATGTTAAAATCTATAAAACAGCTGTGCAGAGTACTAGCTTGAATATTCCACTATAGAAACATGTGGAATATAATTCCAGGATAAACTGAAGTTTCATGAGAAGAAAAAACAAGATTTTCCCTGAAGGTAACTCTGTAAATCCTGATCAAGAAAAATCTAGTTGGCTAGTTCCTACCCAGAATTGGAGGAGAAAAATACCAAAAATTTCCATACACACAGAGACATCTCTGCCCACTTGTGGCCGCTGAGCACTTACATTTTCTCTCCACAGTTAACCATCGCTGGAAACAGCTTTCCTCAGACAGTATGTGCATACAGCTGGTGAAAGTGCTGGGGTAGCCATGAGCACTGTGGAGCTCCCTTTCAAACAGGAGCACCTCGTCCACCAGGTGACAGAAGAGACTGTCATCATACAGTAGACAAGGAATATCCGAAGCTAACTTCTCAAGAACCAGCATCATAAGGCCTCGAGAAAATTCAAGCTGAAGAAAGGCATAAACATGAGGTATGTCAGTAATAAGGTACTGTTTAGGTGTCTCACAGGTATAATCTGAAACACTCAGTTCTGAGCCCCTTACCCGCGCATTTACTGCAGAACCTGCTTTGTCTAATATTGGCTGAATCTTCTCATCCAGAAACTGAGTGTGGTTTCCAATCCACATAAGTACCTGAGCCAGGTACCACTCGGGCTAAGGAACAATGTAAAGTGGTTTAAATTGTTTAGTTAGTGCAACTGGAAAATTACAATTAAATGTCTCTTATTTAATTATGAACACACAGTACTTAACAAAAGTTAGTAGAAAATTTATACACGCAAGAGCCCAGTTTCTACCCTGAATTTTAAACTCATGAAAAGCTTAATAATCAGACGCTCCCAATACATTCACGACAAATACTGATAATGTAGTTAAGTCAATAAATTCATGAGTTTAAAATACCACTTTAGGGCTGAGAGTACAGCTCAGTAGTAGATTGTTTGACTAGCATGCACGAGTTTAATCTCCAGTACCATGAAATAAAATGAAAAAAGGCATACATATCTAAAACCATGCACTTTAAACCAGGTGTGGTGGTGTATGCCTGTAATCCCAGAACTTGGGAGGCTGAGGCAGGAGGATCATTGCAAATTCAAGACCAGCCTGGGCTACAAAGTGAGCTCAAGGCCAGCCTGAACTGCGTAGTAAAACCCTACCTCAAAATAAAATAAAGTAAAACAAAATAAAATAAAATAAAATAAAACAAAACCTAGCACTTTAGTAATAGGTAAAATGATGAGTAGTATATTATAAGAAGTAATGGCATTTAAACTGTCTTTTGAAATAGAATTCCAAAATAATTTTAAAATATTTTCTTTTTTTATTTTTTATTTGTATTTTTTGGTACCAGGAATCGAATTCATGACCTCGCACTTGCCAGGTAGGCGCTATGCTGCTGAGCTATATTCCCAGCCCTGCTTTTTAACTGGCTGGTCTATTTTTTTCTTTCTTTCTTTTTTTTTTTTTTGGTACCAGAGATTGAACTTACAACCTTGCATCTGCCAAGCAGGCTCTTATGCCACTGAGCTAAATCCCTGGCTGGTCTATATTACAGAAAACAAATCAAAATACAACAAACAAAAAACCACTTATGCCTTTAACCAGATATGCTTATAGAAAGTGAACTGTAGGCCTGGTACTTTTTTTTTTTTTTTTTGTCTTTTTTTGAGACAGGGTCTCACTATGCATTTCAGGCTAGCCTTGAGCTCACTTTGTAGCCCAGGCTGGTTTTGAACTCCCAAAGATCCTCCTGCCTCAGCCTTCCGAGTGCTGGGATTACAGGAATGCGCTACCACACCCAGTTTAGGCCTGATGCATCTTAAATTGTCCCTGGGGCCAGCGTGGTGGCTCACGCCTTTAATCCCAGCACTCGGGAGGCTGAGGTAGGTGGAGTGTTGTGAGTTCGAGGTTGGTTTGGGCTACGAAGTGAGCAAGGCCGGCCTGAGCTATACGGTGTGACCCTGCCTCGAAAGAAATAGGGCTGGGAGTTTGGCTCAGTGGCTTAAGCGTCTGCTTGGCAGGTATGAGGTTGTGAGTTTGATCTCTGGTAGCGATAAAAAATAAATAAATAAACTGTCCCTGGAGTTGATTCTGCAAGTATTCCCAGTTTTGTTGGATGTAAGGGTTCAGAAACGTTCACTGAACAGTCAATCCCCACATGTGTGAGATGTTGGGGATATACTAAATGAGGTGGTGCAGCCTCTACCTCCAGGGCTGTGTGGTTGGGGCTCGATGTGGTAATGCAGGTTCGTGGGGACCAAACTGCAAAGAGCAGTCACATAACTCACAATTTTCCTACATCAAATTATTACTGCTTCTCTACGACTTCAGGGTTATTGCTTTGTCTCATTTACTACTTAGTCCCAAGTGGTTCTGTTCTTCCTTCTACCAACACTGCATCCAAAGAAGTGCATCCACCGCCAGTCTGCTCCTCGCTGTGCAAACAGGAGGGCCTCTCCTATGGCCTCCTTACAACTCTGTTAAACCTCTAAATTCAGTTACAGGACATGGTAGGATTCCTGGTGTGATGTGGCACTTGATAAGGTATTTAAAATATTTACTGAGGCCAGGCCTGGTGGTACACGCCTGTAATCCCAGTACTCGGGAGGCTGAGGCAAGAGGATCTCTGTGCAGCCTGGGTTACAAAGTGGGTTCAAGGCTAGCCTGAACTGCATAGTGAGACCCTGTCTTAAAAAGATTAAAAAGGCACTTGGGAGGCTGAGGCAGGAGGATCGCTATGACTTCAAGACTAGCCTGGGCTACACAGTGAGTTCAAGGCCAGCCTGAACTGCACAGTGAGACCCTGTCTCAAAAAAATAGAGCGAGGGATTTAGCTCAGTGGCATAAGCGCCTGCCTGGCAGGCACGAGGTTGTGAGTTCAATCCCCGGTACCGCAAAAAAAAAAAAAAAAAAGATTAAAAAAATTTTTTACTGAATCCCTGTTATATGCATTGTATAAACTACAGCAAAAGTTGACAATAAACAAGATAGCACTCAATTTTTGGTAATTTTTTTTTTTTTTTTTTTGCGGCACCGGGGATTGAACTCACAGCCTTGCACCTGCCAGGGCAAGCGCTTAAGCCACTGAGCCAAACTCCCGGCCCTGATTTTTTGAGGCAGGGTCGCACTATGTAGCTCAGGTCAGCCTTGCGCCGCGTTGTAGCCCAAGCCGGCCTCGAACTCACAACGCTCCCGCCTACCTCAGCCTCCCAAGTGCTGGGATTAAAGGCGTGCGCCACCACGCCCGGCTAATTTTTGGTAATTTCTAACATTATAATTTGATGTTTTTCAGAATTAAAGAAAAATCTCAACAATGGGCCCAGTATACACTGGTATAGTCCCTCAAATCTTGGTAGTAACTCCTTTAAAACTACTCACATCAGTTATTCCATAATCTCTCTTGTATAGCTATAAATCACTTCAGCATTAGCACCTCTATTCAAAAGCGGTGGCTCAGTGGACAGGGTGGTCTGTGCTGGTCATCCTGGCTACTTGCAAAGCTGAGGCAGGATTGCAAGTTCAATGCCAGCCTGGGGAACTTACCAAGAACCTGTCTCAAAATTTTAAAAAAGTGGAAAAGGACTGGGAATGTAACTCAATGGTAGAGCACTTGCCTAGCATGTGTGATTCAATCTCTGGTACAGCCAAAAAAAGAAAAAAAAAAGGGAATGCTCTACCATCTTTTGGCATCTGCTTGTCTGTTAAGATACTTCTAAGTCTGCAGGAGCAATGTGTGCAGTGAAACACATGTGCACAGAGTTGCAGCTGCTGCTACCGCATACTCTAGGAAACCCTGAGAAACTGGTCAGATGATATGCCACAGAGGAACCTGATTCCCACGCTACCTCCATACAAGTCCCCAGTTTATAACTGTGAAGAAGTGACAAAACAGGAATGTCACAGCAATGTGAACAGAGGCAGTTATTGGTAGTACTGAGGATCTGACGTAGGACCATTGAGCTGCATAGGGAGACCCTGTCTCAGAAAACCCAAGAAAAAAGAAAAAGCAAAAACAAAGACAAGCTAGCAAAGCACACCTTGCTTATGACATTAGTCTGCCGGTTGCCTCGGAAGTGGTACCGGAACCTCTTCTGGAGGGGAGTCAGCATGATCTGGATGGGCAGAATGACAGGAGGGGACTCGGGGAGACAGTATTTCTCCGGGAGTTGTTTTGGCTCAGTAAGTAATTCATCTCTGACATAGTCAGGTCAAGAAGAAAGAATCTAAAGCGTCACACAACGTATGTACACATACAATAAATTGCCCCAACAAGTGTATCAGTACAAAATTATAATATAAATATGTAATCTACATTAAATACAACTTCAGTAAGTGAAGAAAAATGTTATTAGAATTCATCTGCCAATCTTTCTTAAAATAAAGAGCAGTAGTACAAAAATTAAATTCGTATTACCATTTGATTAAATTAATGTTTTCCTACTGAGTTTTCACCTCATTTCTGTTCATTTATTCCATTGTCCCAAAAGACTTATATATATGATGTGAACCTGGGTCAGCCGCATGTCTCAGAACTCTTTTCTTTTCTCATATTCTGAGACAGGATCTCACTATGTAGCGTATGCTGGTCTTGAACTCACTATGTAGCCCAAGCTGGCCTCAAACTCATGGTGATCCTCCTGCCTCAGCCTCCCAAGTGCTGGGGTGACAGGTGTGTGCCCCCACACCTGGCACACCTCAGAGCTCCCTAGTGGCCCTCCAGCCTGCACAGTTCACTTTGTGAGAGAACAGGTCACTGCTTAGTGACCATTTACACATCAAGTTCAACCCGGGACTTTTGCTCTTTGGCTCCCTGGTCACTATGAAAAAGTTTGACTTTCTGACTACAAAGCCACTCCAAAAGAAGAAATTTTAGTAAGTTTTCCACTCCAACAAAGATACGAGGTTTGTAGTTTCAGCAGCTGACAAAACAGTGTCTCCAGGTTGCCAAGGAGCTCAGGGCTGCTGGCAGGCCGGCTCGCGGCCACGGCCTGAGACTGCGGAGGCGCGATGAACGGCCAGTGGAGCTGGGTTAAAATCTCCTCAAAATCGCTGGAATGGAAAAGAAACATGCATTTCGGTGCAGGGCCACCAATGACTGCCAAACACCCACCCAAAAACAATGACCGTGAAATATGGCTAAGTCCTCTACCTTGTAAGCTTGTCCTTGAGAATCTTGTGCCAGAACTTCACTGTGGCTCTCATGAAGCCAAGAAGGTGTGCACAGGATGATTCCTGAAGCTTGATATCGAGTTGTGTCATGGCCACCAGGGTGGAAGCTGCCTCTGGCACATTGTTGGTCATCAGATACTGCTGAATATTATCACTGCAAAACAAAGTGAAGCAACTTCAGGCACAGCTTCTTCAGAATACTGCAATCCTGCTGCCTCACATTTCTAGAGTGCTGGGATTATAGGCATGCACCATCATGTCTGACCTTCCTCATGTTTTACGCAATTAAGCTGAGAGTGGTGGTGTGTGCCAGTAACTTCAGCTATTCAGGACACTGCGGCAGGAGGATTAGGAGGATAGCCTGGACAACTTAGGGAGACCCTGTCTCAAAATTTAGAAAAGGACTGGGACATACCTCAGTCACAGAGTTATACCCAGGGTAGAATGAAGCGTAATTCTGAGGTGGCTGCATTTTACCTGGCACCCAAGTCACTCTGGGAGCCTGGAGTCTTCTAACTCTCAGCATCCTTTTACTAGCAGCAGCCCAAGTCTGGGACACCTTCCTCCACCAACTGATCCCAGCAGAACACATTTGTCCCTCATCACATTCCCTCAGGTACCACTCATAGCTTTTACAGAAGTCTCAATCCAAGGGAATAACAAGGGTAACATTTGGTATGGTCAAGTATATTCATCTTCAGTTTTTACCTACTTTTCCCAGCAGAACTTGATTTCCCACTTCAAAGAAATATATTCAAACTCAGTGTTGCATTACATTAAAATAAAAACTACCACACTCAATCAATATGCAAATGTTATAAAAAATTAAAATGTGCCAGTAACCACAGAATAGAGGATACTGCTTTCTAGGATGACACAGATCTCTACACATCACTGAAGCAGCAGGGACTATGCCCACTCAGTGGTACTGCTGTACTGTAGTATGCACACAATGAAACCAACACAAACATGCTAGTTCTAGGAAGAAGAAACTACAGAGAGAGACAGACAGACAGACAGACAGGAAGAATGCTATAGAATAAAAAACAGGCCATTAAAAGGAAATTTGGAGAAGAGGAAAAGACCAGAATCTCAAAAGAAAGCCATGTTATCACAAAAGACGTAAGGGAAAGAACATATTGTTAAAGAGAGAAATAACTGATACTTTATTATAAATTTGATGCTTTTTTTTTTTTTTTTTTTTGCGGCACCGGGGATCAAACTCACAACTTCATGCCTGCCAGACAGACGCTAAAGCCATTGAGCCAAACTCCCTGCCCTAGTTTCTTGAGGCAGGGTCGCACTATGTAGCTCAGGCCGGCCCGTGTGCTCATGTTGTAGCCCAGGCTGGCCTCAAACTCACAATGCTCCTCCTACCTCAGCCTCCTGAGTGCTGGGATTAAAGGCCTGTGCCACCACGCCCAGCTATGCTGCTTATTTCTAATATGATTCCCTGGGCATATTTCTCTTTTAAACAATTCAGGTATCAGAAAAGGTGATCCAAACCCATAGTCCTGTTATAGTTCGTCTATTACTTTGGCTACTATGAGAGGGAGACCTTTAAACAAATAAAGTTATTAATATTACTCCTTATTGGTAGTTGCATTCAGATGGACAAGAAAAAATGAAATAAAGTAAGGTTGAAAATTCCTTCACTGCACTAGCACTCGGTAGGCTGAGGCAGGAGGATTGTTGTGAGTTCGAGACCAGTCTGGCTATAAAGTGAGTTCAAGGCCAGCCTGAACTGCACAGTGAGACCCTGTCTCAAAAAATAGGGCCAGTGATTTATCTCAGTGGCATAAGCACCTGCCTGGCAGGCAGAAGTTTGCCAGTTCAATCCCCGGTACCAATAAATAAATAAATAAATAAAATTCCTTCACTGCAAACAATTTAAACAAAGAATGAAAGGCTCTAAAAAGCTTAAATTAATTTCTGTAATCATTAGTAACACTATAATCTTAGGCTTATTCATTTAAATGCAAAACTCCTCATATATACAAAATAAATACCATATAGATACGTAAAATGCGTGACCATCTTAGGAAATAGGTACAGGACAAAGGGATACATAGCATATCCATATAACTAAATATATTAACTATGATACATTTTAAACAAGATATAAAGTTTCTAGGATTTTTCTCCCTCATTCATGGATGCAGGCAGCTCTGCAGCAAGAATAGTTAAAACAAGGCAAAACAGGACAGTATTGTTTGGAGGTCCAGAGGACACTATCATTAAACAATTCATCATCTGTTCTTTAGGTGGAAATGCTACTTTGGTTTATTTGAAAAGCAACTGCAGATACTTACAATCAACCATCAATGATATATATTCAAAAAGAACCCCACACATACATTGACAGGTAGTACAACCCTGTCATTCATCTAAGAATACTATAGAGGTCTTATTAGATGATTCCTAAAAAAATTTAAATTGTTGAGAAAGCAATCCATTTCATTTAGAGACATTCCGAACAAGTTACATATGAATACCTATTATCACACTGAAGGTTTGTTTCATTAATTTGGCATTATAAATAATATTTTTACGGTGTCCTTAGCACCATTCTAAGACTTAAAAATTTAACTTACTTAGATTACTTTCTTTCAAATGCAAATTAAACTCCCTGAAAAATTTATATTCACTCACAATAAAGGAAAAGAATCATTATCATAATGCTATTTTCATAACAACTGGTAAAATTACATTATTATAATCTTTAATTAACTCAATTATTTAATGGCAAGCATGCACTCTGTAAGACAGAACCTCAAAAGAAAATAATAATTATGAGAACAAAGAGGCCCATTTTACCTTAGTTCTTCAATTTGTGAAATCCACTTAAGGTAGGCAAGATGCCGTTCGATCTCTTCAATTTGGCTAATCATGGCCCCAAGATCGTCCATCCAGGGCTGTGCGGTCAGTAAGTGGCTACTAATGGAACTGAAGAGATGGCTTTCTTGCTCCAGAAACTGATTAAGGAATTGCTTTGATTCTTCTGCATTTTTTAAGACACTTTGAATTCTTTTGGGAATTTCTGATGAAATTGTAAGTACCTAACCATCACCAAACAGACAAAAACAAAAAAAAAGTAGCAAAAACACCCAGTGGTCATCAGATAAAATTTTCATAATCCTTTTTTTTTTAATTAAAGTGCACCATTCTAAGGACCAAGAGAAGGAAGGTGGAGAGCAAGGGGAAGGAGAAGAAAAGAGAATTAGGCTGTGTTATGTACATGTACCAATTCCTGGCCGGGGATTTAGCTCAGTGGCGCGTAAGTGCCTGCCTGGCAAGTGCAAAGTCATGAGTTCGATCCCTAGTCCAAAAACAAACAAACAAACAAACAACTGTGCAATTCCCCGTGGTGAATGTGATCTTTGTGTACTGCAAACATGGATTAATAAAAATAAAAAGCATTCCCTTCTAAATACATGTTCATTCTAACAGAAATTAAAACTATTAGAAACCTTGGGATGCTGAGGCAGGATTGCTGTGAGCCCAAGGCCAGCCTGGGCTGCACATTGAATTCAAGGTCAGCCTGAAGTGAGACCCTATCTCAAAAATAAATGAACACTAAAAGACCTTCAAGACCTTCAAATCCTTCAAGCCCCAGTACCAAAATAAATAAATAAATAAATAAATAAATAAATAACTAACTTCAAAAGAAAGTTTTCATTTCTTTACCTTGTACCAACCAAACAATGCTCTCTGTGAAGCATATGTACAGACACATAAAGAAGGACCGACCACATGGCCCCAGACAGGTACCAAGGACCTGTTTTTCGAGGCTCAGTTCTTTCACAGGGTTCAGCCAAAGACCACCTGCTTTACCTACTAAGTATCTTCTTTTAAAAGAGAATGAAGTAGTGCTGAGCATGGTGACACACCTATAATCCCAGCATTCTGGGAGGCTGAGGCAGGAGGAGTACAAACTGCCCAGCATGGGCAAGTCAGCAACTTAGCGAGCTCCTGTCTCAAAAAACAAAAATGAAAAAATTAGAAAAGAAAGTGGGCAGGGAGCTCTGTATAAAGGCTCTCAACTGAGTCCCCAGTATGCAAATATAAGCAAGCAAGGCCAGGGATTTAGCTCAGCAGCATAAGTGCCTCCCTGGCAAGCAAAACAGGTCATGAGTCTGATCCCCACTACCAATAAATAAATCAAGCAAGCATTGTAGGTTCTTAAAAAACCTATTATTAGAATATTAAATGAAACCAGGTGTGGTGGCGCATGCCTTTAATCCCAGCACTCGGGAGGCTGAAGTAGGAGGAGCGTTGTGAGTTTGAGGCCAGCTTGGGCTACAACACCAATGAAAGGCCGGCCTGAGCTACACAGTGCGACCCTGCCTCAAAAAACCAGGGCTGGGAGTTTGGCTCAGTGACTTAAGCACCTGTCTGACAGGTGCGAGGTTGTGAGTTCAATCCCTGGTGCCGCACAAAAAAAAAAAAAAAAAAAAAAAGAATATTAAATGATTAGACTATTCATCATAACCCAGATCTTTAAAATTCTACACCAATGTAATAGGGATTCTTTACATTCCATCACTTATAATAAGTATACTATTGATTTTATTTCAGTGGGTTTTCTTACCTGCTCTTCTAACTTTACTTTACTTTCTGTCGTTTGTTCTATAAGTTCACTGAGTTTCTTTAAAGATTTTAGGTCATTTCCAACTTCCTTTCCTATGAATGCAGACACATAAGAAGGAAGATCCTCATCTGTACCTTCGCTGACCTGTTCACTTTCAACAGGAGCTGCGACATTTATGTCACCTAAAATTAAAAAACAGCAGCTACTCAACACTATTAAGTACTATGGAGTTCAAATATAAAAGATATATAAGGCAGTCTGTCTAGTTTTAAAAGCTTGTAATTTTAAAAACACAATATGTGTATAAACATATATCTTTATATAACATATAGATATGTAATCCCCAAATGAAAAGTTGTATAACAGTCCATCAGCTAAGCACCAGAAAATGCTCAGGATCTGACAAAATTCAGAGCAAAGGGAAAACCCCTAAAGTCTGACCTGGTAACCAGAGAATTTGATAGACATTAGCATTACAGTGCATAATTCCTTTTCAAATTTTGTAAGGAACCAGTAGCACAATCTACAACACCAAAGGAGTTGTCCAACTATGAAATGTTAAAAAAAAAAATAGTATTGAAATATTTGAAGTATACAGAAAAGATGTGGAAAGATGGCCAAAGAGTAAAGGAGTTTTAGGAGCTGGGATGTATCTCAGCGGTAGAGCATTAGTCTGGTATGTGCAAGACCCTGGGTTTGATCCCTGGCACTAACTAAAGAAGAAATGAGTTTTAAAAGTTTCAGATATCACACAGAAACATGTCTGTATCAGGGACAGAAAAAAACAAGGACACATGAAACAAAATACAAATTACTAGGAAAAATCCAAATGGCTGATGTGACCACTAAATTGGACAAAGTGAGTCTTTCCACTGCAAACCAACCACTTAGTCTATTTCATATTGGACTTATTAAATGTGCCAAAAACAGGTGACTTGGGACCATGAAGTCATTTTCTGAGAAGACTACAAGTAGAGGCAGCATTTTCTGAAAAATGACTAGTGAAAGCAGGAAGCTATGTGACTTTGATCTCATCCCAGGTAGCACAGGAATTTCCTGGAGCTCTTTTATGCTTGAAAATCGATCATTTTCTATGTTTGACAAATGAGTTTTTCACTCCAGTCTCCCTTCTTCCCACTCTCCAGGAAGTTTATGCTACGAAGAATTTTTTTTTTTTTTTTTTTTTTTTTTTTTTTTGGGTACCAGGGATCAAACTCATGACCTTCCACTTGCCAGACAGGCACTTGTGGCACTGAGCTAAATCCTTGACCCAAGACACAGTGAAGTTACAGAAATCTTTGTGGAGTGGAGCAAGAGCCAAATATAGAAGAAAAGAAAATTCAACTTTTGTTTCAACAAAATACTTAACAAATTTTTATTAAATACAAAATCCACTTCAAAGGCAATTAAATGAATTTCTACTTTGCTATAAATTTGTGGCCCATCAGTACTTCTCTTTTGCAGGAATCTCTAGCTAGACCTTGCTGCCCACCTGTGGCCTGACTTCAGAGAAACCTAGACGGTGACAGCAGCTTCTCCCCCAATGGAGGGGTGACAGAACCCACTGTTGGCTACTGTCTCTTCCTCCCACTGTGTCCCACCGTGCTGAGATCATGTTTCTCTCTGAAGTCTCTCTTTCCATGCAAACACTAGCTGCTTTGAGGCGGGGGTAGGGGGAGCTGGAGATTGAACCCAAGGTCTTACACAGGCAAGAGCTCTGTCACTGAGCTACATTCTCAACCCTTACTTTGAGACAGTCACTAAATTGCCTGGGATGCAACCTGCAATCCTCCTGCCTCAGCCTTGCAGAGTGGTATATACCACCATGCCTGGTTTCATCTTTTGGTCACTCATGGTTCAAGTCTAGGAAATCTCAAGTGTGGTCAAACTTCACATAATGGTTAGCTCCGTTTCACTGTACTGTTATTAAACATGCTCAATTCTACTTCCTTCACAGCTTGAATTACTCCATACACAGAGACTAATATTCCTAGATTTGAGCAGTTCCTAGGTATTAAGAAAAAAATGTGTGCATGAGGGATAGAGCTGAGGGAATGCTGTAGACTCCTGGGGAAGCAACACTGACTTGAATTCATCTCAGCTCTTCCCTGGGGCTCTCTCTTGCAGAACTTGGTCCTCTACCAAAAATGCACTTTTAAGAAAACAGCAGTGAAAGGCAAGAGGATATAATCAGCCTTACTAAAAAGCAAGTGTCACTTTGAGTAAAATTAAAATATTTATATCTAACTGAAGATATGCCTAAATGCAAAATGTGCATATCATATAATTCAAACATGTATATAAAGATCAGCAGTATATCAGTGTGTTTGGTACTATGTTCCTCTCTCTCCTTTCTCTTTACCTTGAAAGCCAAATTTTCCCTTGTTTTATTTAACTTACAAGAATCAAAGGATTGAGCCAGAAGCTGGGTGTGCTAGTACCTGTAGTCCCAGCACTAGGGAGGCTGAGGCAGAGGGACAGACATGAGTTCGAGGCCAGGGGGCTACATAGTGAGTTCAAGGCCAGCCTGAGCTATATATTAATACCCCGTTAAAAGCAAGCAAGCAAAAAGAAAAGAAAGACTGAGCCAGCCATGATTGTATATGCCTATAATTGCAGCACTCTGGGAGGCTGAGGCAGGAAGATCCAACATTCAAGCTCATCCTGGGCAATTTAGTATCTTAGGAAAACCCTGTCTTAAAATAAATAATTAAAAAAGGGCTAGAGAAGCCGGGCGTGGTGGCGCACGCCTTTAATCCCAGCACTCAGGAGGCTGAGGTAGGCAGAGCATTGTGGGTTCGAGGCCGGCTTGGGCTACAACACCAATGAAAGGCCGGCCTGAGCTACATAGTGCGACCCTGCCTCAAAAAACCAGGGCCGGGAGTTTGGCTCAGTGCCTTAAGCGCCTGCCCTGGCAGGCGCGAGGTTGTGAGTTCAATTCCTGGTGCCGCTAAAAAAAAAAAAAAAGGGCTAGAGATATAGTTTGGTATGAAGACCCTGGGTTCAATCCCTGGTACCAAAATAAATAAAATAAAAAATTGTCCATAGGCTATGAGAACCAGGAGTCCACTGGTGTGTAAGAGAAGCAAAACAATCCTAATACTATGCCTCAACTTCCAGACCATAACATCTGCCCCAGCCTATGCTTAAAGTCATGTTTCCTGGGTCTCAGTCTAATACTTTTCATTTTCTTCTTCAAATATGAACAGGATTGGCTTGTCTGCATCCAAGTATAAAACAATATACAGCCAAGTGTGGTGGCACATGCCTTTAATCCCAGCACTTGGGAGGCTGAGGTAGGTGGGGTGTTGTGAGTTCAAGGCCAGCTTAGGCTACAATGTGAGCACAAGGCCGGCCTGAACTACATAGTGCGACCCTGTCTCAAAAAACTAGGGCCAGAAGTTTGGCTCAGTGGCTTAAGCGCCTGCCTGACATACATGAGGTTGTGAGTTCAATCCCTGGTGCAAAAAAAAAAAAAAAAAACAATATACAGTACTATATATTAATCACTGTAGCTGAGCGTGGTAGTGTACTCCTGTGATCCCAGCACTCGAGAGACTGAGGCAGGAGGATCACTGCAAGTTCGAGGCCAGCCTGGGCTACAAAGTGAGTTGAAGGCCAATCTGAACTGCATGGTAAGACCTTGTCTCAAAAAAAAAAAAAAAATCATTGTATGTATCATCCATCCATTATTATACTATACTCACAATACTTTTTTTATTTCCATAAATAAAACAAGTGAGGTATGTACCTGCAGAACAATGGATGCAGGAAATGCTTTATGAATGAATGAATGTAAAAGTTGGGGTATATATATATATATATTTTTTTCTTTTTTTTTGGTGGCACCAGGGATTGAACTCATAACCTCGCGCCTGCCAGACAGGCACTTAAGCCACTGAGCCAAACTCCCAGCCCTAGTATTTTGAAGCAGGGTCGCACTGTCTAGCTCAGGCCGGTCTTGCACTTGCGTTGTAGCCCAAGTCGGCCTTGAACTCACAACGGTCCTCCTACCTCAGCCTCCCAAGTGCTGGAGTGCTGGGATTAAAGGCATGCTCCGCCATGCCCAGCTAAATTGGGGTATCTTAAGAGAGCTGTTTCTACCTTCAGTTTTAAAAATACACTTTATGCCTGGCAGGCGTGAGGTTGTGAGTTTGATCCCCTGTACCAAAAATAAATAAATAAATAAATAAATAAAATAAAAATACACTGTAGGACTAGGTATAGTGGTGCACACCTATAGTTCTACCACTTGGGAGGCTGAAGGAGGGTTGCTGCGAGTTTGAGACCAGTCTAGGCTATGTAGTGAATTCGAGGCCAGTTTGAACTACACAGTGAGACCTTGTCTCAAAAAAACAAAATAATAAAAAAATATACCCCAGAAATTCAGACTGTTGGCCGTGGGCAGAAGAACTTCAGTCCATTCCCACAAAAGAGCTATTATGTGTCTTTCCGTACCTCTCAAAAATTTCACTTCAGAAGCTCCTGGAGCCCTTGATTTCCAATAACCTGCCACACCTAATCCATGAAACATGAGCATTCCTGACACATGCTCCTGATCTAGGAGGGAAACGAAGGTACTGATCTTTCTCCCTTTCCTGTCCTGAAGGTAACAAAGTACAACTAAACAATTACTGTACTTGCTTCCTCTGAACCCAGTTAAGGTGGGAGTCATCCTCTCAATCATGGGCCCCTCCATATTCTCATGCTTAACAAGCAGATGCTTCGCTGGAACGGCAGGATTGGGAAGTGCTCTTCTTCAGAGCATCTCATATATTACAATCTTAGAAAGACAAAAATGCATCTACTATGAGAATCTGTATTTATTACTATATAAGCATATTGTACAGAAAAAAAAAAGATATTTCATCTAAAAGATGACAGGCTGAGACCCTTGTTATGGACCCTGGAGGGTGCTGAGAGGGGTGGCCGGGTGAAAAGAGCTAAGGTGTTTGGAGCCTGCTTACTTTTCTCCTCCATGTTCTTCCTGTCGTCACCACTCTCGGAGCAGCACTGGAAGGAAAACAGTGTGACAAGCAAATTACGACTGAAGTCCTATATGGGACTTAACTAGGGTTCCCAAGGGCAAGGGGCCGGGGCTGTCCAATGCAGGTCCCATCCAGGGCCACCTCCCCAGCACCCGAGTTATCTTGCCCGGCCGCCGAGGCCACCTTTCTAGGGACATCTGTCACCCCCCCGGGGCACTTCCCCGGACTTCCTCCGGGGTTGGTCTGGCCAGGGTCTCTATCTCGGGCCGCGGGAACCATCCTCCCAATCTCAGAGTCACCTCGCCAAGACCACCTCCCACGGGAGGTCTGTGCCACCTCACCCCCAGGTCGCCAGGGCCGCCTCACCGGGGCTGCCGGAGCCTCATCGATCCCGCCGGCCAGGAGCATCACGGCTCCGCGCGAGCCCTCGGCGCTACGCGCAGCCAGCCGGGTTTGCCGGGTCTGGCTCTGCCCCGCGACACTGGGCGACGCGGCTCGGAGGGGCGGCGCGGGCCTGAGGCCGTAGGGCTGGGCGCCACCTCAACTTCCTCCGGCCGTCTCCGGTTCCTCTCTCTCCTCCCAGAGCGGCCCTGCGTGAGCAGCCACCGGTTTGTGGCGCCGCGCCCCCTGCTGGACGGAGGCTGGGACCGCAGCGTAGGACGCAGGCGCCCCGCTTAGGGCGCAGGTGCCGGGTCCTTCAATCACTGCGACAGCCCCCTCCGCTTCAGCAGGGCCCTGAACGACGGAGCCATAGTCATCATCATATATACATCATTCAAATTTGTATTTTAGACAACATCTAGATGATCTGGGAGGGAGGGGATTGTGAACTAGGAGCTTCAGCGTAGGGTTATTTGGTTCGGCTTAGTTGGGAGATCTTAAATGAATGTATCCTTCAATCTTGCTTTAAAGGCAGGTCAGATTCCACAGAGCTGACCTTCTAATTTCCTACCTGGAGGGTACAGATTTTGGTTTTAAGTGTCCAGGGAGCTGAAACAGAGGAAAAGTGTTCAACAGCTAACATGTGTTTTTCTCGAGGGAGGCCCTTAACCCTAGTTATTTGCCAGGGAGGAAGAATAGGGGTTACCAGCTAGGCATGGTGGTATACACCTGTAATTCCAGCACTCGGGAGGCTGAGGCAGGAGGATCGTTGCGATTTCAAGACCAGTCTGGGCTACAAAGTGAGTTCAAGGCCAGCCTGAACTGCATAGTGAGACCCTGTCTCAAAAAATAGGGCTGGGGATTTAGCTCAGTGGTGTAAGCACCTGCCTGGTAGGTGCAAGGTTGTGAGTTTGATCCCCCGTACCAAAAAAAAGAATAGGGGTTTCCTAGTGATGGGTTCTGCTTGCTTGTATGGGACTCTGCCAAGCTCAATGTGGCACCTGTCTCACATGGTGCTGGGCCCTAAAACCACAGCGTGTCCCTCCAATACTAACTCCCATGTTCTTCCAAGTCCAAAGTAAACTTCTGCTTTTCTTTTGGCTCGCGCCCAAAGGTCCTCCAATCCTCTTGACATAGGGAAATGAAATTCTGAAACTACTAGATGTCCAGTACAAGTTCATGTTCTCTAAAATCGAAGAGTGAATTTTAGGAACAATAGAGGTTAAGAGCAGAATATATATATTGAGAGAAAGAAACCTGAGTGGGTTGCCAAAGACTCTCTTTTTTTAGGGACTTTCATAGAGTAAAACCATGAGGTGAGACAGATCCAAGATGGGGAAAACATGGGAACTCGAAAGACAGATCGGCATGAGGTGTGACAGAACTATAATTAACCAATAAGGTTAATTGTCCAGGTAAAATTGACCAAATCAGGGACAAATGAGGAAGCAAATTACATAGCAGGCGGGCATGCTTAAAGTGCAGTGGCTCTTCCTTAGGGAGTTGGGATGATGACTCTTGACTTCCTCAAGGTGATCCATACCTATTTAGAATATCAATCCCTGATGATTTTACTTAGGGTATGGTTGCATTTGTTTTGCCTTTTGTCTTGAGATCTGGCCCTGCAGCAGAGGTGTCTGTCTCCTCCAAAGTTGCAAAGTATCTGGACTTCTGCACTGGCTCCTTCAAGGGCCCAGCCCTGTCTGGCTGCCTATAATATTTCTAACTAACTCAGCTGCCTGTAACACTCTCCTGACACAATGCCCTGACCACTCACACAGTCTTCATCCCCAGCCCTAACTTCATAAAAGCTGTTCTCTGGTTTCTCCTCTTTTGAGGGTCCTCACAATCTCCTACAGCCCTCCTGCACCAGCAATAAAGGCTTTTTCTTACCTCTGTTTGTATCGCCCAACTGCTCCAAAAAAACCTAACACCTAGCAACAAGAGGTAAGCAGAGAATTAGGATTTAACCGCTTCACACACACTAACCGGAAAGGTAATATGGGGATGGGGAGTCCTTAGAAGCAATAGAGACAAAAACTCAAATATATATATTGGATATCCTGAGATATGAGTTACCATAAAAATAGGAAAAAAGGCTGAGTGTGGTGGCACATGCCTTTAATCCCAGCACTCGGGAGACTGAGGTAGGAGGAGCGTTGTGAGTTCGAAGCTAGCTTGGGCTACAACGTGAGGGTAAGGCTGCCCTGAGTTACCTGCCTCAAAAAAACTAGGGCCGGGAGTTTGGATCAGTGGCTTAAGCGGCTGTCTGGCAGGCATGAGGTTTCGAGTTCAAGCCCCGGTGCCACAAAAAAAAAAAAAAAAAAAAAAGGAAAAAGAAGCTGAGTGTGGTGGCACACACCTGTAATTCCAGCACTTGGGAGGCTGAGACATGAGGATCACTGTGTGTTCAAGGTTAGCCTCCTACATAGTGAGTGCAGACTAGCCTGAACTATAGTGAGACTGTGTCTCACAATAAATAAATAAATAAACAAACCATTGAAACCTAACAGAAAGATAAGGATTCTAAGCAACTTTGGTTTTTCACTTAGAGTTGAAGTTTGCCAAATAACTAGATCTGAAATATTGAAGACTTCGATTCAGTGAGTACATGTGTGCTCTTTGAAGAGCATGGGAAAGGATATGAATTTTATGATTTTTTAAACAGAAGCAAAACTGGCTATGTTTGGGTTTCTGGAACAAGGTCCTATCGGGGAACAGTCAGCAGGCCGGGTAAGAAGTGGGGAGATGTAGCCGGGCATGGTGGTGCACGCCTTTGACCCCAGCACTGGGGAGGCTGAGGTAGGAGGAGCATCGCGAGTTCGAGGCCAGCTTGGGCTACAACGCAAGCGCAAATCTGGCCTGAGCTACACAGTGCGACCCTGCCTCAAAAAACCAGGGCCAGAGTTTGGCTCAGTGACTTAAGCGCCTCTCTGACAAGCACGAAGTTGTGAGTTCAATCCCCAGTGCCACCGGAAAAAAAAAAAAAGAAGTGGGGAGATGTATCCTTGGGTCCACTTTCGCAGGACCCCTAAAATGATTTTATTGTTAACTTCTCCGTGTAGTACAAGAAAGAGCCACAACTATGTAGAAGAAACTCGGATTCAATTACAACTAATTAAGTAATCCCTGTTTTGGAAGCCCTGGAGGCCTGAAGAGCTCTTTCCATGTATAATGAAATCACTTTTTGCCCAGTCGCAGGTCTCCAGGTGAATCGCCAGGTGAAATCGTGGCGCTCTGACCGAGCACTTCTTGATAGACCAGAGGCCGCAGCGTGTGGGCGGGACCTCGGAGGGGCGGAGCCTCCTAGCGTCGGGGCGGGGCGGGGCTCCTAGCGTCGGGGCGGGGCTGGCGGGTGCGGCGCGGCGCTGCGCTGCGCTGCCCTCCACGTGTGCGAGCCCGGCGGCAGCTAGTCCTCGGGTGCGCAGGGCGTGGGGCCAGCGCACAGCCCATGCTCTGGGGCCGTCGCCGCCGCCTGCTCCGCGTGGCCCTGACCTGGGCCTCCCTCTTGTGTTCCGAGTACTGCGCCGGCCTTCTGGCCACCCGGCCCTCACGCGCTCAAGCTCGGGGTAGGTTCGCGGCCTTCCTGCCCGCCCTCGGCCTGGCCCGGCCAGGCCCTCCCGGGAGGCCGCGCGCGGTTCCTCGGTCGGCCCTACGGCCCCAGCTCCCCGCCCCCGGCTGGCCGTCAGGGGGCGCCGTCAGCCCGCAGGGCCTGTTCCCTCTACGCGTTTGCTTCCCCGGGAAAGGACCCCCCACCAGCCTGCCGGGCCCAGAGTCGCCGGCCGGGCGTCTGCGGCTCCCGCCCACGTGCTCGTTCGCGGCCCCGGGGTCGCTCGCGGCCCGCTGCGCGCTGGGTTGACCGGGTTCCCGGGGAGGAGGAGCAAGCGGTAGGGACTGGGAATAGGAAGGACGCCGAGTGGGAGCGAGCTAGCGGTGTTGGTGGTCCAGAGGTGTTTCCCCAGCCACCAGCTTTGTGGCCTTACCGTTCGCCCGTTCCGAGGGTTGTAGGAGTCCTCTTCATTGCCCAGGTAGGGATCGGTGCCCTGCAGGAACAGGGCTGGGAGGGAACTTAGCTTTTCAAATTTTTGGTCCCATTGTCAGGCCACTTACTTCATTCCGAAAATACAGGCTTACTGGGATTTCTTCCACGCCCAAGTCTGCAGTCATCTGTGACAGTATGCCAATAGTACAACCCCATTTGGGAACCGATGCCTTGACTGTTGAGGGGTCTTGTCTAAAGTCAGATTATGCGCCAGTATGGAAAGGAGACGGCTAGACGGTCCTGTTCAACCTTTAGGAAAATAGCCAACAGCCTGAATTGATTGATTTACCGAGTCTTTTTGAACATGTCTTGATAGAGGCTGTGGCCATACAGGTACTAATGAAACTCAGCTTTTGACCCCAAGAAGGGGAGAAACGGTCTTACCATTGCTTAAGTTTGCTCCTGCTGTGGGTCCTTTGCACAGGCTGTGTGGGCCCCTGGATCTCTTTTCACACACTTTTTTTTTTTTTTTTTTTTTTTTTTGCGACACCGGGGATGAAACTCATAACCTCGCACTTGCTAGACAGGCGCGTAAGCCACTGAGCCAAACTCTGGTCCCTAGTTTTTTGAGGCAGGGTCGCACTATGTAACTCAGGCCGGCCTTGCGCTTGCATTGTAGCCCAAGCTGGCCTCGAACTCACAACGCTTCTCCTACCTCAGCCTCCCGAGGATTAAAGGCGTGCACCACCACCCCCGGCTTTCACACACATTTTTTTCGTGTCTGTTTCTTCAAGTTTTTGCTCAGAAGTTACCTCCTCAAAGAGGCTTTCCCAGAGACCGCGTCCCTCTTGGTTTCAGCCTCTTTGTTCTGCTTTTGTTTCTTCATGGCTTGTATGTTCTGAGATTCAGTTTATATGTAAGGGCCTTCAGGGCAGGATATTTTCTATTTTACTCTAGTGCCTGCAGTAGTGACACACACATAGGATGTAATCAATACGTATTAGCAGAATAAATGATTCTGATAGACTCAGAAATGTTAACTGTTAGGGTGTAACATGTGCCCTGTCCTAAAGAAAGTGTGCCTGATTTTTTTTTGAGGCAGAGTCGAACTATGTAGCTCAGGCTGGCCTTGCGCTCACGTTGTAGCCCAAGCCGGCCTCGAACTCACAATGCTCCACCTATCTCAACCTCTTCAGTGCTGGGATTAAAGGCGTGCGCCACCACTCCCAGCTTAAGTGTGCCTGATTTTGACAGCTAGAGATGACTCCAATTTGCAGAGCATGGGGGACTCATTTAGAAATCGGAAGTTAAAGAGGGTTTTGAAATAGGATTAAGACTAATGCAACCCTTTCACACGTTCATTTTGGAGAAAATAATGTTAAGTGGTTGTTAATGTGGATTTAAGATTTTGAACCCCAGCGTGGTGGTGAATGCCTGTAATCCCAGCACTTGGGAGGCTGAGGCTGGAGGATCATCACCTGGAACTCAAGGCCATCCTCAGCTCCATAATGAGTTCAGGACCAGCCTGGACTACTGAGTCCCTGTCTCCAAAAAATATATATATTTTTTAAATGTCAAGCTTCATTTTTTTACGCATGGAGGATTTTAGTTTAAGAACCTAATGTTTGAAAAAGAGTTTGAAAATACTGGTAAAATTATAATGCTTCTGCTCATTTGGCTCTTTTGAAATGTGAAGGGAAACAAAAACCATTATTTTAGGATTCCCTCCAGAGAAATGTGCAGGACTTTAAGCTCATGGAAATTATTGAATCAAGTCCTCTTCTTGTGAAGATTATTTGGCAATTAAGATTATTATAACTTTCATGGATAGTGTGTGTGTGTAGCATAGTATTTCTTTTTGAAAAAATAAAGAACCTCACTTTTAAAGTCATTATATATTCTCAAGGTTAAATGTTTGTATATTAACTTTGGATTTTCCCAAATACAGAGCTGATCTTGGGCCTGGAACCTTGGGACAGTAAAGGTTCAGTCTTTGTGTTTGAATTCTTTTGAATCTCTTCCAGGTTCACAAAATCACCTTTCCCCAATTTAAAAAGTGTAGTTTTATTCTTTATTTTCTTAATACTTCCTTTTTTGCATTTTGCTCCAAATCCAGAAGTTTGTATACCTGTTTGAAAAATATGTTCTCAGCTTCTAGGCCTACAGAATTGAAATGAACAAAACAGATATTAAGTGGTTTATAGCATTGTTGAAATAATTTGTGTGGTAGTGCTAGCATTGACTTGAATGAAAAGTACAGTTTTATTTGAAATACAAAAGAGAACAATTAATATTTGCAACTAGATATCAGGAAAAGAGATCAGACAGATGTCTACAAATATCAAGGAAAAAACTACGAGTCTAAGGACCTGTTTGATGCTGTTGGCCTATTGGCAGTGAGCTTGTTTTTATTTCTTTGCATTTTGTTTTGAGACACTGTCTTGCTATGCAGTTCAGGCTGACCTTAAACTCTGTATGTAGCCCAGGCTGGAACTCATAGCCAGTTCTCCTGCCTTAGTCTCCTGAGTGCTAGGATTTCGAGCATGTGCCACCACACCTGGCTGTTGGCAGGGTTTTGAGCATTTCTTAAAATTAAATGACTGCCTGGTATGATGGCGCGTGTTTATAATCCCAGCACTTGGAAGGCTGAGGCAGGAGGATTGGTGTGAATTAAGAGAGCAGCCTGGAGCCGGGCGTGGTGGTGCACGCCTTTAATCCCAGCATTCGGGAGGCTGAGGTAGGTGGAGCGTTGTGAGTTTGAGGCCGGCTTGGGCTACAACGCAAGTGCAAGATCGGCCTGAGCTACATAGTGCGACCCTGCCTCAAAAAACTAGGGCTGGGCGTTTGGCTCAGTGGCTTAAGCACCTGTCTGGCAGGCATGAGGCTGTGAGTTCAATCCCCAGTGCCGAAAAAAAAAAAGAGAGAGAGAGACCAGCCTGGGCAACAGAGTAAGTTTAAGGCCAGCCTGAACTGCATAACGAGACCCTGTCTCAAAAAAAGGAAGGAAGATTGAGTTTTGGAGAGAACCATGTTTAACCATTACCCTAGAAAACAGAAAACGCGTAAGAAGTGCTTTTTAATTTCTTTCCCAGACTCAGGAGCAGAGTTCTGTGTATTATCCATAATAAATACTAATGGCCCACCAATGGGAAGTTACTACAGACCTTTGGCCACATTATATCTGTCTTAATAGACAAACTGAGGCTTAGCTTAAGTGGCCCTTTTTATAGTAGATGACAAAACCTGGATCTGGCTCTAAGTTGGGATGAGGTCTGTTTTTCTGGGTGTTTTTCCATAGGTAGAGGGTTGTTGTCTTAGTCAGTTTCTTATCACCAGAACAAAATACTCAAGACACACAATTTAAGAGGAGAGGCTTATTTTGGCTCACGTTTTAGAAGTTTCAGTCCATGGTAAGCTGACTCAAATGCAGAGATAACATGGAGGTGGGGGCCTGCCAAGGAGAAGAGCTGTTCAAGCTGCTCACCTCATGGAGGTCGGGAAGCAGAGAGCAGGGAGGAGGCCTAGAAGGAGTGCTGCCCAACTACCACTAAGTCAGTAGCTGTAGCATCCCTGTGGTCCAGTCACCTTCCACATACAGATGTGCCCGTACACACACACACACACACACACACACACACACACACTTACACACACGAGAGTGATTTGGGGGATGTTTTAGATCTAAATCATAGCAGTGGTGGGCAGTGACTATAAAGGCCCAAGCCAGGCTGCATGCTTGGCAGTTGCTGGCCATACTTGGCCCTTGCTCAGTAGGTATCAAGACCTCCTGGCAGATCTTGTGATGCAGCTGGGGACCTTGTAATGTCATTGGGATTGGGGGACCAGTTTGGGGTTTCCGGTAAAGGTATGTGATGCAATATGCTCACTCTCCACAGGACATTTCTTCTTGGGTGTTCCTCAGCTACGTGGATGTCATGGCTCCATGCCATGCGAGTGGCTTACCCTTTCTGCCACTTGCCCCTGTTTCTGGGGCCCCCATGTCACAGACAACTCCACTGTCCCACAAGTCCCCACAGCAGATAAAGCATGTCCTTGTAGCATAGTTGTGCTTTTCTCCCCCAGTCCTGTTCCTAGCAGTTCCCAGTGTTCTTGAGTGTCCTTTCTCCTCTGAGTCAGCCTTAGAAAAGTCGTACAGGTATTTCACTAGTGCATAGCTCTACTCTCTTGCCACAGACTGGCCAACTCTCAAAGTTCCTGGGCGGAAGGACAAAGGATGGAGAAATAGAAACAGTGAGGTCGGGCGGCGCCGTCTCCAGATGGGAGGAAAGGACTGCTCAACCACCGCAGTGCATGTATACATTAAGAAAGTCCACGTCACGCCAGGAATTTAGCTCAGTGGCTTAAGCGCCTGCCTGGCAGGCACGAGGTTGTGAGTTCAATCCCCGGTACCAAAAAGAAAAAAGAAAGTCCACATCAGGTGAAACTGCTTTGCCTAACAACTTGCCTCTACGCCGCGTATTCTCCCCGTGCTCCTGGCTCGATCATTAGCTCAGCGGCTCCAACACCCTCTTACCTGGTTTCCCAGCTTAATCCCAGTTTCTTTTCAAAGGCAACGGCAAAGTTGGTTTTTGTTTTGTTTTGTTAAACTGAGAAAACTAAGGCAGGCTTGGTTTTCAGAATATATTGCAATTCCATCCACATAGCCAGGTGTAGCTTCTGCCCACACGCCTGACTTTCCCTCACACTGGCTTCCACATCGGGGAGGAACAGTTTGGGGCTTGCCAGTGCTCCCTGCCCTCCACACTCCTGCCTTGGCACATGCTGTGCCCTCTACCTAAGCATCTCTATCTTTCCACACCTTTTCCTCCAACTTGAAAAGTTGGCTCAGGTGTTCATACCTCGTCCTTTGTTAGGTTTGCTCTGGCACTGATCCTTCATCCTCTGATGGCTGCTCTGTCCTTTTGTCCCCTTATCAGCCCTGGTTCCTTGTACTTTTGCTCAGTACCTTGTTCATGGGCCACCTAATGATCCTTTGTTGCCTTTTAATTTAAATTAAACTTTTTATTTTAAGGTGAAAAAAATGATACAAATACAAATTTTTCAATTAAAATAGATACCTCCATTTGTACAAACTTTGCTGTTATAAAGTGAGGAAAAAGTATC